>VWZY01010081.1:41750-68018 GCA_013399075.1 Chloroceryle aenea
GTGGGAGGTGTCCCTACCCATGGCAAGGGGTTGAAACAGAATGATCTTTAACGTCCTTTCCAACACTGATGATTCTATGATTCTATATTTTAACACAAGTTCTATTTCCTTCGCTTTCATGAGACACAGTTAGACATGTCAGTATTTTTAGGAGAAGGCGCAGTCAGAAAACCTAGTTCAGAGAAGAACAGGGGTGGCAGAATCAGCATTACAGCTCACTTGAAATACTGGAGCAAAATTTTCTAGTCCTTTCTATATTACTATCAACCAGCATGAAACCCAACACTGTCATTTCCAAAGCAATTCCACCCCTCCCTCCCCCAGCTCCAAAGTATTCATAACACCATTTTCAATACTTAACATTTCTGCCATCTCCAGCTCTTATGTTTAGGATGAAAACAAGCTCTGAAACACTTGTTCACAGAAGAGAAATCCTGTTTTCTCAGTCAGCTCCTGCACTGTTCTTTTCTAAAGGTTTCTCTGTAATGGCATGTATTTCCTGATTCATCATCTACATACAAGAACCTTTCCAAAGCTTGTGTTTCCCTGCCCATACCAATACACACAATGCTGTGGCATTTTTTTGCAATTTCATTGTACTTTTTCCATCATGCTGAAGGAAGGCAGGAAGGTTTAATCTTAGCAGATGTTTATATTAATAGAGAGACTGGGAGCAACGTTTCCACTAAAAATTTTCATTTGTTTCTTCTTGGTTTTGAGGATGAGACAATTTTTATTGCTCAGTGATCATATTCTTCTTATTTTCCTCACAAAAAAAAAAATGCACCAACATTCTTAAGAAAAAAAAAAGCAAACAGTTTTCATTTGGCACACTTTTCTTCAAGTATAAAACATACATGCTACACAGGTGTATACAGAAGTAATAAATAGTTAACAGCTTCTTGATCCAGGCCTTCTGAATCTGTGAATTTTAACGTGTGATGTGATTTCTCAGCGATGCAGAGAAATAAACATAGGGTTTTTTGAAAACTGAACAATTCTTCCAGGATCCCTTTGAAATCTTTCCTTGTTCATTAATCTCAGTACAGTAGGCAGGTTTTTGTTTTGTTTTCTTTTCAGGAAAACTCTGCACACAGCAGCAAAGGCTGAAAGACCAAACAGAACTTAAGCAAACGGAACAGGTGACAGTCACATTTCATGTATGCACTTCTCCACTGCAGTGTTACTCCTCTTCTGTTGTGGTTTGTTACAACTACCAAATCTTTCTCTGTTCATACCTCTATTCAGCAGAGGAAATAAGGTTGCATCATCATTGTTCTGATTCTTCCTGTGATTTGTTCACAGCTTCAAGCAAAGTAATAATTGCAAGCACATCACCTGTAGAAAATGCCTTCTCATTTATTCAGACTAATGAATGGATCACACAGATATGAACTTCTCCCACTCCAGTAACAACTGAACCAAGAATAAAAAACTTACTGGGCTAATGCAAAGCGATTTTAGGAAATGGAGTAACTTTTAGAAGTGAGAAGAATTCCAAACTAGTAGAAAGTGAATTGGTTGGGAAAGGTTCAACAAGATGTCTTCAAGAAAAAGTAGATAAGCAGCAGTAGTTTGTAAGAGCTGTGGGAAAGTAATTAAGATATTTGTGTTGATAGCCTCAATGCCTAGATGCCTGAAAATAATCTAAATCGGCAGTCTACTTTAAAGAAATTGTACCAGAAGAGACTTGTGTGTATCTCGTTGTGTTTATCTTGCTTTCTTGCTCTGTCATTGCCAATCTGCCAATCTTTCTTTTTTCTTTTTTTTTTTTTTTTTTTCCCCAAGAACTGGGAAGTGTGACTTTAAAGCACAATCACAAACACCAATAGAGATGCAATTATTAAATCTTTTTCTCCCTGCATTTTTTCTTTTCCGTATGTTAATCTCTGTGCAGTTATGTTTCCTCTTAATTTAAATTCACTCAACACCATTTTCCTGGCTGAACAGCAAAGTCTAAAAAAAGAAAACCACAAGCAATGTAACAATGGTAATCTTCAAGTAAAAAACCTCTTATCGCATCAAGTTTCCATTAAGTTGACCTAAAATCATAGTTTGATCACAAGAAGAGAAATACTAAATCTGTAGACCTTCAGAATTTCATCCCCCATAAAACTGTTCAGTATATTTATCAGCTGCCAAAAAAACTAACACCTCGAAAAGCCTTTTGGCCAAAACCAGCTACAAACTTTGAAAAATCACCTCTCTTTTGGTGAAAAAAGGGCCTTCATTCAACATTTCTCTCCTACTTTATTGAGAATGAGATCAATTTTTCTTTGAAAAAAATATTTTTGTTTGGTTGGTCGGTTGGTTGGTTTGGGTTTTTTTTTTGAGGAGAATCCCTCAACGTCTCAGTGGTAACTTTTCAGCCAGGCTTGTTACAAATGGAATGAAACTCTCCTGGACACAGATGCTGGCAAGCCTCAGCTCCAAGATGGACCAGGGAGATGAAGAGTGCACAGCACCATTGTGCTGTGGTTTTTAACCCTCCAACACATTCAGAATTTCTTGGCTGTCTGGGTTTCAGAATTATTTAAGAGGAGAACTTTTAAGTAGGGCAGGTACTTTCCTGCTGAAGGGTTTGCAACAATCTCTCAGGGCAGAGGTAATCAGTATCTTTCCTACCATCCTCCATTCTTCTCTTGCTACAGCTTGCATATGCACAGACTTTGCAGCAAGTTTTCACTCACAGTATCAATGAATAAGAAGGAGGTAACAAAATAGCAATTTTCCCCCGCTCTTCTTTAGAAAAACCTGTCTCCCAAGCTCATAAAAGCATACTCAGTTGAACAACCTCCTTGGTATTCCCTTTTTATTCTTCTTGCCTTTATTCTTTCCTTTGTTTTTTCTCTCCTCCCATTTTCTTTCTTTCTTCCTCCCATCACTTGCTGCTTTCCCCTTCTGCTTGCTATGTTCAACAGAGATGACCCTGGAGCAACTCTTTCTTTTTTTTTTCTTTCCTATTAGACTCTTAAAAAAAAATAAAAATCTCAGGCTCATTAAATTATATGAAACCAAAGCCATTATTTCCATACTGTTTTTGCTGGATTGACAATACAGTCATCCAGGACAAAAGAACTGGAAAACCATCATCACCTCCCACTAAAAATTGATTAGGTAGAGTGGCATGAAAAATCTGTCAATCCTGCCCAGGTAAGAGATCTCCTCTCTCCACTCACTCAACAACAAGGGAATTAATACTTTGCAGGTAGCTCATCTCACTCATCAGCCTTCCCAAAACATTTCCTGCTCTCCCTCCAGATTCATTGAAAGCATCACCATCTATAACTTGCCATTTCCTGTCTCAGTTCTGTTGGTTTTGATATTACAGGTGAGAGGCTCAAGCATTCCATTTGCTCCCTGTCCCCCTACAACATCTTTCCCTTGCTACCTCTTCCTGCTCAAGATGAACATTGGAAGGCCATGTTATTTCCTATGATGTTTTGCCTGCTGGCTTTTTCTAAGGTTGTTTTAATTTTTTTTTCTTTTAAAATTAATATTATTGCTTCAATTCACCATCAAAGCTGCAAATAAATGAAAAAAAAAAGCCAATTGTTCAGAGATCTCAGTATCCTGCAGCGTATCATGGCTGTAAATGATTAACAGATTGTTTTGTAACTCTTCCCATCTCCTTATGGTATCTTGCTTTTCATTTAGGTGTTTAATTTTTGTAAAAACAATTTAAGCTCATTGCACACATTTTATTGGGCTACTGAATTATCTGGAACAAAAGGTGGGGAGTCTTTGTGCCTATGACAGCAACTCCCTGAAATGCTGATAAGTTCTGAGAACTATTTACTGGAGATTCTGTTAAGGTAGACACATTATTGACTTAAAGTCTACCAAAAGACTTTAATTTCCTTTTTTCCCACCTGCCAAACTTTATAGGACCTTTTTCTCAATCAAGAGAAATTTCAATGCTCGTTTACCTTATAAGAATTAATAGCAAGAAGTTCTAGTTCCATTATTATGCATAATGTCAACAAAAAGTGGAAGTGAGGACAAATGTTAGGAAAAAACCCATACAAGTCATTAAAGCCACTGTGAATCAGTGGATAAGCCTTCCCCTTCCTTTTTGAGACTACAATGAAAGTGCTATGGTTTTCCATGAGAAAATACTAGACCTGTTGGACTCAGGAAGTGATCCAGGAATCTCTTGAGTGAAGTGTTTTTCTGGTTTTAATATATATATTTATTTATCAGATCTCCTACAAACTTTATGTGCTTTATTAGAACTGGAAAAATTACTTTATTACAGAAAAAGACCTTTAAGTACCAATTTTCTTCTAAATTAATTAAATAAAATAAATTAAATTAATTCCAGCTCAGCAGGCGCAGGTAAACTAACTCTTGTAAAATATTAACAGCATTGTTATAACAAGCAGTGTCAAAGCTGGGAGGAGTGTGGGACTGGCCTTGGAGTGAGGTGTCTCTATCAAGTATTTTTTAAGTAAAAGATAAAATTTGCATCTCTGTGTATAAAGGAACTTCCCTTTGGCAACTGATAGATGGCAATGTGCTGTGCTAAACCGAGCTAGTTTAGATACAGCTGGATTAGATAGGGTTGGGCACCTGTTCTGTCACTGAGGATTAATGACCCTAGCAAGCTCAGTGTCAGAACTTCCTATGGTGGCACTGAGGACAAAATTAATTTCCCAGCAATTTGTTTTTATGAAACTAAAAGGTCTGTGCTTTGCTATTTTTTTTCCATCTTCTTCCTCTTTGGTAATGTAACATAAAGTTAGTCTGAGGTCCACTAGGGCAAGGATGTCTTTCAAGAGAAAGGTGGTAGAACACTGGAACAAGTTTCCCAGGGAGGTGGTTTAGGCCCCATCCCTGGAGACATTCGAGGTGGGGCTAACAGAGCTCTGAGCACCCTGCTCTAATGAAGATGTCCCTGCTCTCAGCAGGGGGGTTGGACTGGATGACCTCTGGAGGTCCCTTCCGATACAGACACTTCTATGTTTCTATGAAAGGCAGTTTAGTAGGTGGATGTTGTCTTGTTTCATGTGATAAAGGACATCAGATACAAAAAACACCAAAGGTGAAGAAAGCTGGTGTTGCTGACTATCATGGCCTACCTGCAGGCCTCATAATAATTGCAGGTGTTCTGAATGCTCTAAAAATCTCTCAGAGAATCTGTCAGCTTTCTTTCTTTGGCAGGTTTCTTTATTTATTTCTAGCCTTATTTCACTAGCTATTTCTAGCCTTATTCTTGCTTTCCTGAAAATATGAATCCCAAGTACTAAACACAAAATACTGGTAAGAATATGACATGACACCAAAGTTCCTTCATAGCCTAAATGTGATGGTTTTCATCTGATGTCGTAATTTCAAAGGTTTCACTGCAATTGGATCAAAATTATAGCACAAAATCATATGGTTGGAAGGAAACAGCCTGATGTAACTTTTTCATTGGATTCCTTAGAAACTGCCTTTACTCACTGAAAAGAACTTCAGATTCTGGGGAAATAAAGAGTGGATATAAAAATAAACAAGTATCACTTTCAGAGCATTTTGACAACTTTTCACTAAAGCTGAAGTCCTAATTTTGGAATGCATTTTACACATCACTTTCAGTTGGCATGTTTCTTCAGTGTTCTGGCTCGGGCATTTTTTTCTTAAGCCAAATTATTTTGCTGCTTTGAAATAAATTGAAACTCCAGGGAATTCCTTAGCACCGCATATGCATAAAGAAGTTACAGGATGACAGTATACTTACATTCTGTAAGCCATCAGTCACAGTCTTCTTCAAATACTGTTCTTACAGGTGGGACAGGAATCTAGATAGGACAGCATATGATACACTTGATGCAACCTCCCATTCCACATTTAGTTTCAAGTAAGTTTCTCCAGTAATCTGTTATTAATCTGTATATCTCATGTCTGCACACCAGAGATTAGCTCTTTAAATTCAGAATCACCTACCTTTCATAGCTTAAGTTGTTTTACATGGTTCCATTTAAAGCCATGAGTCACAGCTCATCTTAGTCTAAGAGAGTATTAGAGTTCTTCCCCCGGACACTGTCACTGAGTTGATAGTGTTATCCGCAAGCATATGTTTCAGGAATACGTGTAAGAAAATAGGATAATGCATGTGTCCTCTACCTGTAGTCACACTGTGGGGTAACCAGCTGCAGAGGAAGATGATGGAATAGCAAAATCAGACTGAGAACTGGGTTGTACTTCTGTGGTGTCAAAATATGCCTCAGGGTCCTTCACAAGTGTCCTTCAACCCTTGAGACCTGTAAGCATTAGCAGGGGAAGAGTAGCCTGTGGTTTGAGATGGTTAACACCTCAGTATCCCAAAAAGTCATGATAACCTTGGTGCTTTCTATACATTCTGAATATAGCAATTTCTATTTCCCTGTCCTTCATATTCTCTTCTTCCTATCATAATAAGCTTCCATCACTATCATTAGAGAGGGCTAACCAAAATAATTCCTCAACCTGAACAGAATAATTAAACTACCCTTGACCTTTGCCCCATCCTCACAACACAGCCACTCCACCCATTACTGTTTTTGTATTTATTTGAAAAAAGAGCATTTTCTGGTTTAATTTCTTCATGGGTTTAATTCATATGACTTGAGACAAGTTTTTCTGTAGTCCAGAGCCTTCTGATGTGAAGTTGTGTTCTCTGAGAGACTGGTGCAGCTCCATTGTAGAGCTCACAAATGTGTTATTTTCATTGGCACAGGATTTTGGGCTAAAGATACTCCCTACATCCAATTTCACAGCTCTCCCATTCCAAAAATGAGTAGAGGGCACAAGGAAACTCTGAACCATGGCAAGCTTTGGAGATGCTTTGCACAGTGGGCCCTCAAGTGCTCTACTGCTACAAACACAATATAGCTAACACAGAGCCTCTATTTGGCATTTTGTGAGACACAGCATGGGTGCAGGTGATGTAGAGCTTTAAAAACATGCTCTATTTTGTCTGTGGCAGGTTCTCCAGAGGCATCCATAAAATTCTATCTTCATTTCAGCATTGAAGGCTGAAAGGACCTGGCTTGCACTATATGCAAGAAGGCCAAATGCACCCAACCTCCTAATGGGTTTTGTCGTGTGCCAGTAACGTGTTCAAAGGCAGGACACCTTGCGTGCATCAGTGCAAGCTCACTTTAGGTCTCTGAACTCTCTGTGCAGCAAATCCAAGGATAGATGGCAGGACAACGGAAAACTGGCAACACCCTGGCTTTGGACTATGCTGTAGAAAAGATCTACCCAGCTTATGCTTAGAAAGGAGCAGTGTATTCTGTTATTAAGGTAATTTAAATAAATCCAGACTATGAGTCAGTTGCTTCCACAGAAACTTCTAGTAGAACTTGGAGCTTTGCATCCCAGGGCTGGTTAGAGAAAGAAAGAGCAGGAGGGAGTGCTATGCAGCTGAGTCCAGCTTTACTCCAAAGCGCAAAAGAAGTACTGTGATCATTTCTGAGACTGGGGCATAAACATGAACCTGGAGAAAATTAATTGGATAATGCACTCCAAATTCTCTGCTTAGTGCCAATTACCAGACAAACAATGTTAAGAGAATTTTAAGGCTGAGAGTAACTTAAGAGTAAAAAAAACCCTCATTGCTGTGCCATTATCTATTTCCAAACCCCATAATTACAGAATCAATAAATTACCATCAATCATTTCACTTAATTGCAAACTAATTTCCTTAAATATAATTTCCACAGACTTTCTTCAATTCATTTTAATAGCGTGAAATTTTGAAGAGATTTTGTTACTCTCTGACTAAGAAACTTCTGGACAAAAAAAACCAATACTAGCACAGATGCTAAATTTCTTAAAAGATGTAACTTACAATTAATTTTCATTCCTAAACTAATTAATACCTTGTTTGTAAAGTCTATCGAAGTTCATTCTGCCTTGAAAATATAGGTGCTGTAAACTGAGGAGGAATTGTGTTTTTCCAGAGTATCCTGAAGGTGAATCTCTCTTTTAAATGTGTAATAAACCTGCCTGTCCTCAAAGAGAGGACAAGAGAGAGGCAAGTCATATCCCTTAATGAGGAAAAACAAATTCCATATACTTTTAGCTGTACTTTAGTGTTTGAGATCTGTGTTTGAATCTTTGGCCTTTCTCCTGACCATCAGGCTACTTTGATCTTAAGGAAATTATTCAAATTGTGAAAATAAAGACATTTAGAGAATGCAAGATAATTGGACTCAAAGTCACACTAGTCACAGAAGTATTGAGAACAAAGTGTCCTATTAGAGGTAGGAAACAATAGCATTTAACAGCATCTATAGCTGCTTCTTGTAGGGCTTTATTTGGCTTTTTCTTTAAGACCTATACTACCATGTCACATTGTTTAGTGGCTTTAGGCAGGGCAGGCATCTCCATTTAGATGGAGAGCTTCTTACAGTGAAGCATACTTCTTTGAGGCCAAATTATGTTGTCTCCCTGGTCCACACCATGATGAATGGGTCTACCAGAGCCTATGGCTATCCAGGGTCATATTTCCAGATCCTAAATTTCAGCCTTAACTTACTTATTTGAATACTTTCACATGTACCACAGCAGAGCAGATGGACAGAAATTAACTGAAAAATCAGGAGTTCAAGGAAGATACTACCTATGAAAACTGCATCTTCATAGTAACATATGAAAAGTATTGTATTTAGTCATACAGTACAATGAGTACAGAACAGTGCAATGTGTAATGACATGGCAAGGTCATGGTGCATATGATGATCATGCCAATGTAGAACGAAAATAAAAAACAGTCAATGAAGACTAAATATGACTATATAGATGTTGTGGGGCACTTCAACTTCCTGGACGAATGGTGGAAATACAACACAGCAGAGAGGAAACAGTCCAGGAGGTTCCTGGAGTGTGTGGAAGAGAGCTTCCTGACTCAGCTGGTAGTGAGCCCACCAGGGGAGGTGCCTCGCTAATGTGGCGAAAAGAGACTGGACCGTGAGGTTTGAGCAAATCATTTATTTGAACTCACAGGTTTAACTGTAAGGTCCAAGCAACCCACCTATTTGAGATCCAATGCATCATTATGGATATGGTGGCTACACAATAGTGTGTTATGGATACACTTTTACAACTTAAAACCAAGAATACACTACAAGAAACTAGAAAGCACACTAATTATTATACATGTGCTATTTAATCACCCGTGTTTGCAAACTTACAGCATGCTAAATATTCTCTCTCCACTCCAGGTAAGGGGTCTCAATGTTAGAAAAGCCACCTTGGCCAATGTCCTGACCATGTGGAAAGGGTCTCCACACCAGCAAAAGTTGGAGCGGTGACTCCCAATTCCTAAGCTAAACCTTAGGACTTTTATCCCCAAGTTTACCTGACTGATTATACAGTTTGAATACACAAGGTTGTAGCTGAAACCCTCCAGGTGGCTGTGGCAAAAGTATGTCTCATGGCATTATGATGTCTGGATACACAAAAGCTGTCTGCTGAGCCCACCTCTGAAGCCCCCCAGACTCTCTTTATTTCACTTTCTCAGGAAGACAAATAGTGGTTTGAATTGAGACTCAGGGTGTACCATTTGTTGAGGAATTTCAAGGCTCAGGTCAGGTTGGGGTTCTTTGTGTGGTGCAGCACTGCCCTGGTGGGCTGGGGTTATGGACAACTCAGGGCCGAGCCATCGACACAGCTCCACCTGTGTCACCTCTGCACAGATAAAGCAAACCAAGGCTGAGTAACTTGCAGAGCCACCCCTACAACTAGACCTGCTGTTTACAAACAGAGAAGGACTNACATAGAAGGGCTTGTGGGGGATGTGGTGGTGAAAAGCCACCATTAAATGACCAAGTTCTTGATTCTTGGTGAAGTAAGGAGGGGGCTCAGCAGAACAACTACCATGGACTTTGGGAGGGATGACTTTGGCCTGTTCAGAACTCTAGTTGCAACAGCTCCCTGGGAGACAGTCTTGAAGGGAAAAAGGATCCAGGAAGGCTGGACATTGAAGAAGGCAACCTTAGAGGCACAGGAGCATACATCCCTGTGTGTTGTAAGAATAACTGCTGGGGAAGAGACTGACCTGGCTGAACAGGGAGCTTTTGCTGGGACTTGGGGTAAAAAAGGAGANTTTTGCTGGGACTTGGGGTAAAAAAGGAGAATTTGGTCTCTTTTCCCAAGTAACTAGTGATAGGATGAGAGGACATTGGCTGAAGTTGTACCAGGGGAGGTTTAGGTAGGATATTGAGAAAAAATTCTATACTGAAAGCATAGTCAGGTGCTGGACCAGGCTGCCCAGGGAGGTTGTGCAGTCACCATCCCTGGAGGTGTAGTAGACATGGCACCTCAGGGCATGGTTTAGTGGTTATGATAATGTTGGTTAGATGGCTGGATTGATGATCTTGGAGTTTATTTCCAACCTTAATGATTCTATGACATCAAGAACTGTAGCAGGAGAAAAACCTATTACAGCAAAAGTCCCATCTCACCTATTCAGACTCAGTTTCATTAAGAGTTCAGACACCTTCAGATGGGAAATACACTCAAGTGTCAGACCCTTCTTCTATTGCCTTCACTAATAGAAGGACTACAAAAGATAATGGAGTATGATCATTCTATTATCTGTTTATCACAATTATTGGTTAGAGGGCATGAATGGCATTTCTTCCCAAATTTTGCACCTGAAAATCCCTGGCTCCTCTCTGACTCATATCTTCATTGCTTTGTAATTTTACAGCTTTAGCTATGCTAATTATTAGTTACATGGATTTAGGCACACAGCCTGTCATAGTTACTTATATGATATTCATTTTTATCCTGTTTTATGCCTATGGCTACCAAAAACTATTAGGTCACATTAAATAATGTAACTAGATTCACTGTCAGAATAAGGATTAAATTATAGGTCTACATATATTAAATTCTAGCTGTTAGAATGGTCTCCCTCTTGAAATGATTCATTTCAGCATTCATCTAAAGGGATCTCTCTGGAGAAATAAGATAGGAAGACATGTGCGCGTGCTAACACTTTCCTTGGCATGAAGTGATACTGTCAGGCTGATGCTGTCTATAGGATAGCAAAATAAATGAAAGCACTTCCTCTAGGAAAATGGTAAGCTGCATGCAGTCTGTCTCTTTCATATGGTGTTCATATTTGATTGCACAATCCTTTATAACAACCTGAAAAAGTCCTGCATCACAAAACAAAAACCAACCAACAAACAAAATTGCGGTTATCTTTATGTTAATACAAAGCTCCTCTGCAGTCAGTGTCATTTTTAACAGATCTGATGACAAGTGGCATGTCCTGAGCAATCTAGGAAGGTAAAAATTTGGTGGCCTGAAACTTTATGATTCAGAGGATTTGCTGCAACATTATGTGCAAAGCAGGAAATAAATTGTCTTGTGTGTCTAATCATCATGGCTTAGGTTTGGGGATTTTAAGCAGCAGTGGTTCGTTGTCTGTACTATCTTTGTGCTTTTATCTTGACCCTAGGATTTTAAGGGAACTTTCATGACATCAGTTCTCCATTTTAAAAGACAGTGACTGAGGTACAGAAAAATAATAGAAATGTCCATGTTTGGTATGGGAAAACACAAGAGTAGCCCCTACAGTTCAGATCAAAGGTCAGTCCAACCCAGTGTACTGTCTTTAGGCTTCCTCACTTGGGCAATTTCAGCTCTTGAAAGCCCTCTTCTGTTATCATCCTGACAAAAACCCTCAGACCACCATGCTCATGAGTACTGGATGTGCCCTATATTTCTCTGAACCATTTTATTCTTGAGCTATTCTTTAAGGAGTTCTGCAGATTAAGTATATATTGTGCAGAAAATGTTGTTTCCTTTCCTTCATCTTAAATTTACTGTATGTAGCAGTTTCTTAGAGTCCACATAGCTCTTCCTTTATTAGAAAGAATGAACAACTTCTCCCCATCCTCTTTCTCCCCATCATCCATCATGTCATACACTAGGATTAGATCACCTCTTCCAACAGGAAAATTAACACTGAAGATCCATATAGAAATGTTATTGCTTTTCATAGTCATCATATCACACGGATGGGACCAGAATATTCAGATGACTCACCAGAAAAAGTTGTAATAAATTTTAGCAGCTGGCAAAATTAGGTGAAGGTGGGATGAGCTGGCAGAGCTGTTTGTTGAAGGCATAATACACCAAAAGGAATACACACAGCGAGGGCATATTGCTCAAAAGAGCCTACATATTCTCACATTATGATCAAAGTCTGTGAAAAATAAACAGTACAGAAAATTAGACTGAAACTATTTAAATGCATTGAGATAATATCAAGATTGTACTCTCAGAGAGAATCCTGTTCAATTCTTATTATATACTGTGAGGAAAAAAAAAAGAAAGATGGAAGAAATTCTTGAAAGGGGAATGAAAACATCCAGAGACCCACCAAGGCAGGTCAGATGAGGACTGTCTCACATGGGAGAAATAAAGTAACAAGAGAAGCCATGGAGAAGCATAGAAAGTGGTTGTTGCCCAAGAGTGTTTTTTCCTCGTAATGACGAGATATTCAGTCAGGCAGAACTGTAACAAATACAGTGTGATTAAGAAGCAGCCTTGTTTTCATAAATAAATAAATAAATAAAAACCCCTAATAACATTATGGCAAAGAATATGGTGTTTTCTCAATGCCTGTGTATTGCAAACCCACAAAGTTAATATTGTTCAAATATTGCTGATGTAAGTCTTTCTACAGGCCAAGCAAAAGCCATCTCTGCTCCACTTCACCACCAGTTAGGCATTTATGTTGATTTCTTGATTAGAAGAATATGTATGTTTATATGAGGCATTATTTTCAAATGTAAACTTTTTATTTTGCAACTCTTGTAATTATTTAAATTATTTACTTCAAGACATGGAACTCTTTGGCTCTGGACACCTCAAAATTAAAACCTTGTTTCTGCAACAAAGTTTCATCTCAGTCCATGTGTTATCTATAAAGAAATACCTATGTGACATGACTGGGCTACAAAAAAAGTCTTGATTTTTTATTCAATAAATAACAGTCTTCATTAACTCAGTAAACCACAATTAAAGGATGGATTTCAGTCCTGATGTGAATGACTCTATCTAAAATAGCAAGTGGAATGAACTTAACTTCTGCAGTTAAGTACATTAAAAAAACCCAAACAAAACAAAACAAAAGAGAGAGGTCACTTTCATAGTTTTACTTACAAGGAGCAGGCTAGCAACTCTCCTTTGTCTGTAGAAAGAGCAATTTATTTAGTGCTTTATCCAGCCTGAGTTCAGACTATGAATTTATTCAGCCTTTCTTCTACCTTTCAGCAGTGAGACTTTCTGAATTCATAAGGTACTTCTCTGCAGAAACACAAACAACTTGTGACCATTAAAAGTGAATTTGGAATGTTTCTCTGCATCGTTATACAATGGCAAAGTGTTTTGACACCACCTTACCAGTACAGTAATTTGCTTGTGGTTAAAACTTGTTTACATATCTACAGGCAAGAATGCACATGGGGGATCCAGAGACTAACATGGAAAATGGTCTGGTTTATTCCTAACCCCAGGTCCTAATAACAATAACTACTGGGATTTCTTTCCAATTGCTATGTGAGTATTTCTTTCCAACTGTCATGGCCTGTGCCTCACTTTATTACCCTCTTCTGAACAGAGCACAGTTTAAGCTCCTCCCTGTTTGTATTGGTGTCACAGTGAGACTAGCTTCTAGCATACAAAAAGGAAGTATTTTATTTTTCAAAATGGGAAACCTTTCCCATTCAGGTAGTACCTCAGGACACTTCTTGATAATCTTAACCTGAAATTTTTGTTAGTAAGAAGACACATCCTGGTAAATAAAACCCTGTCTCCGAGGTCCTACTGTCCCATATATTTGAGAGGCACATGCGTAGAAGTGGAGCAGCTATATATTTTACATGAGGTGAAATTTGACATCTAGAATACAGACAATGAAGTAGGTCAGTTGAGAAAATGATAGAAACGTAGGAAACAACATGTAACTGTAAACAGTTAACACTAATGATTTGCACTACTTTTGGAAAGTCTATAGAAAGTATCTCAGCATCACAGTTTTTGCAACTGAATTACTTTATATATGGGAGGAGGTGGACACAAAACTATACTGGGTTTGCCTAATGGCCCATTGCTGATTAGGTGTTCTGAGCATTGGCATTTCCTTCTGGCAGTGGGAGGAAAACACTTTTATTCTAAATAACTTTAAATGTTTATAAAGTAGTCACAGAGATCTTTCAGTTATTTGGTGCTTGGTTTTGGATTCTGTCTTTTTTTCCAAATATCATGTATATCAGAAAATTAAAATGAAATCAGTTTCTTTGTAGTATAAATTCTGCATGAGAATTTTGCATGAGGTTTTGTATCCAGGTGCTAGATGCTTACATTGAAATGTGACATTTACAGTGGCTTTTCTGAATGTTGCTTTAATTAGTTCTGTTTCCATGGGACCCTAAGTATCACGAGAAACGGTTAATGGGCAAGGACAAAATTCATAAACGAAGTGAGGTCACTTCTGTAAATGTTTGAACAGCTTTTCCAATATAGGAACTGATGCTGTCAGATGGCTTACACTAAAGATTTTGTCTCAAAAACCCTTCCAAGAAATAAAGTGTAGCCCCTTTCATTCACCTGCTCCAGGTAGTAGTTCATCGGGGGGGGATGTGGAGGGGAGAAAACTATAGAGAATGATACAGGTGTTTTCTCTTTGTTCTTCTCTGTGACAGAAGGAAAAGCAGATCTGTGATCTTGCACCAAAATAAACACCTGCCTGACAAGCATAATCAGGATAAGGGCAAAGGGTCCTGGACACCTGATAAGATACAAGTGCACAGACAACTACTTCCTAGTCAGGTTAGGTTATAAAATATTAAGTGGTAGAGAAGGAAATAAAAAGCTTTTTGAATGCAGCCCCCTTCCCCTCACAGTGACATTCCTTGTCATCGGGCAGGGGAACTGCAGGGCTTGCAGGCAGCCAAAAGGCAGGGGGATTTATGGCTCTAGAAACTCACTTTAGCATACCAGTCCTTGGGGGGGAGTAGGGGGTGGTGTAGGCAGGCAAGGGCCACACATGCACAAACACACCAAATGTCACATGAAGGAACAGAAAGACAAGCTGAACTCATCAGCACCTGATTCTGTCTAGATAAACTAAACTGTCTTAATAGAGGCAGCTCAAAAATAATAATGTTTCAGTGGGTTTATGTTTGTTGACACCATCTGATGCCCTATGAAGTTGCTATGGTAACTGGGAAATACACCCTGCTACTGGCATTTCATGTTAAATGACTGCAGTTAAAGATGAGTTTGTGTTAAAGGTTACATTCTCAGAAAAAAAAAAGAAAAGAAAAAAAAAAAACTTTTGGAAAATGCCTTCTGACACTTTACCTTGGAGATGAGTTTCATCCAGTCAGACTGCCACAAGAATGTGGGAAAATAAAAATAAAAAATAGTCTCACAGTAAATGCTAAAGGGCTTTCTAAAAGTTACAGCAGACATAGTTGAAATGACTGGCACAGCTTTCCTACCACTAAAACCAGTTGGTGAAAATAATTATTTATTCTCCATGTACAGTACTGAGATATTTTTTTTTTTTCCAGTGGCAGTTTGAAACACAAATAGTTTGGAAATTTAAACAGTCGTTTTAGAAAGCTGCCACACAGCTCCTGATGAACCAAGAGTATCTTTTGCCCTCTTGACCCTTGCCGTCAGAGTCCCAGTCACAGCAAAGGGACATTTGCATCAAAGTCAGACATAGAAAAAGTGGTCTCATGGGGAAGCCCAAATCAGAAAAAAATATGAGGAATGTCACAAAACTCTAGCTCCCAGTAAATATTATAGCACAAGGATGCCACATTTGGATGAAATACTTATTTTCTGGAATAACCAAAGTAAGTATTCTGTAAAACATGCACAAAAACCTCACAAAACTCCTCCTCACTTCAGAAATGTCTCAAGTACAAATAATTCGCTATTACCTTAAAAAAAATAGAAATCAGTATTTCAAGTGAAAACTGGTTTTCAAAATGGGGAAAGTTTTCAGCCAAACTTATTCCAGTGCCTTGATCAAATTAATGAAGGACAAACATTTTCTACCAGTCTCTTGCCCCTTCATACTTGTGCTTTCTAGTCATACAAAGTATTTCCCACTGATCTGTATTACCCTTCCTGTATACTGGATCTTCCAAGGATGTTGAGGCAAAAGGGCAGCTGAACATCATAGGAATCTACACTGGAGAAAACTCTAAATAGATACTAGAAAAAAATTCTAAAGTTATCCATCTGCAGCCTGACTGTTGAGAATAATCTAAATAAACCATGAGCAAAATCTTTTATCTTGCACCATTTGCAGTGCTTTCAGTCTCTTTTTGTTGACGTTTTCTATTGTCATTCAAGAAACTTTTCACTACAGATGTGGAGTGGTGAGCTAACAGCACAGTAAATCTTGTGGATTTACTGTGGGTGTGGAGCATGGGGAAATTAATGCCACAAGTTCTCTGAACAGGAAGATACATGAGATGGGAAGGGGTTACACAGCTCGATTTTTGAAACATGGGTTCTGAAGTTTGCGTTGGGGCTGTCAAGTAGGGAGCCTGAAGTGGAAACACAAAGTCAGACACATGTCAAATCCCTACTGAGACCCCTCCGAAGCTTGACTGGTGCCTGCTGCAGCAGTGATCTTCAACTTTCTGCAGTTCACAGGCTTTTTCCAATGAAGCACTCAGTCTGCAAGGACAGTAGCTCTGGTGGCAGCAGGGTCCTCAAGGTTCCTGAACCAAGGGAACCTCAGAAGGAGCCACAGGAGCTGCCAGGAGCCCTCTTCCGAGTTTGGAGCAGATACTCACAATGCATAGATATTTCTCAATGGGCAATAGCTGAACCTTGAGAAGGTTGACTCACCTTGTCCTTCCATTGACTTAGCTAGCAAACAGTCCTAAGAGTCATCTCAGCTCAGGGCAGATTCTGGTCACAGGCCACTGCAATCCAGGAGAGCTCAAAGGGTCTTGCTTAGGATACCTGTTTGTAGAGTCCCAGAAAATTTACTTTTATCAGTTACTTTTCCATTTCCTTCCAGTGCAGATGATGACATATTCAGATACTTTCCACCAGTTATAGAGGCTCAGATCTTGCTAGATTTTGGAGTTCTGACATCTGCCTCCCTTTGGGCCATGGCTGAAGTAGATATACTAGGCTGTCAGGATGGGTTTGACTGTTGTTACTGTTCCCAGGCAATAAGGGGAGCAGGAGACAGGTGCACTGAGGAAAACTCTGGTCTACTGCTTATGATCTACATATAGATGTGCTAGGTTGTCAAGAGGTAAGATATTGTCATTACTGTCCCTGGAGAACAGGGAAAGCAGAAGCTAGCTAGGATAAGGAGGTGCCTCAACATTCTGGCACACTGCCTTTCACAATTCATACCTGACTTAGCCTAGACTGACGTGTGGCCCAGGGAGGAGTGGCACCAAGTACCAAGTGGCCCAAGAGTGGGTGGGAGCTGTACCACCACACAGGGTCCCTTAAGAGGCGGTCCCGAAGAACAAAGTAGTCCAGGAAGGCTGGACATTCTTCAAGAAGGAAATCTTGAAGAGATTTTAGTGAGGTGGGTTTGGTCTCTTCTCCCAAGTAACAAGTGACAGGGCAAGAGGAAATGGCTGTAAGTTGCACCAGGGGAGGTTTAGATTGGATTTTAGGAAAACAAAATCTTCACCCAAAGTGTGTTATCAAGCATTGGAACAGGCTGCGAGGGAAGAGATTGAGTCACCATCTCTGGAGGTACTTAAGACATGTAGATGTGGCACTTAGGGACAAGGTTTAGTGATGAACTTGAGAGTGCAAGACTAACAGCTGAACTCAATGATCTTAAAAGTCTTTTCCATTTGAAATGATTATATGATTCTAAAATGCAAATCACAGCAGAGCATAACACGTGACAATAGCAGGCTTACTCTATTATTTTTCACATAACCTTGCATAGCAGTGGCCAGGACCTCAGCACTTTCTCAGTCAAAACTGGTACATTTTGCAGTTACAGTTCAGCAAACTCTCTCCATTCACATTCACTACTTCTACTTTCTTCTACACTGTATGGTGTGAAGCACGGTCAGACGCTCTCCTCCTATAACAGTGCTCCTTCATGATAAACAAGCTGAAGTTGCTACCTTGTCTCAATATTTATTTTTTTTTTTTCATTTATTTTAAATGCACATATCAACTGAGTTTAAATATCATAGTTGCTTTTGCTGTCCGTCTCCAGTGGACTAAGGAAAACTTGACATCTGAAGTCATCATTCAGCACATTTCAAGCCTGTTCATATCTGCCCCTACAGGACATCACCTCTCTGAAGAAAACACACACAAACAGTACAGCTGAAAACTACACTCGTGATGTCATGTATCCTAGGTGATCTTTTGCATAGTACCACCACACCAGGTGTTCAAGACCACCTTGACCTCCCCAGGATCCCTAGCAGAATAATTTGTCATTTCCCACTTCCTGCCCTGGCTCTGCAGGTGGGAAGCACATAGTAAGGAATACAGGTCCTTACCCAAAGCCAAACACAGGAAGATCTTTCCAGTCTCCATGGGTGATCTGTGGATCTTCTTAGTCCAGATCACAAATGTCTTTAACTGTCCCTAATGGAATCACATTTCGCGCAACACTCAATACCTGTTAAGGTCCCTGAAGAAGAAGCCCATTTTTGATCTGCTTTGTACCCAGACACCCAGTTATTTAATCACTGTGCATTTAAACATCTAAGACCTTGATACTCAGCTTCAATCAAATATTAGATTGATTGTCAGAGTTTTCAGACACCTAGGCTGCAATTTATCACTTGCAGAGATTTGTATAATTATTATTGTGTTAGGAGTACTAATACAACATCACTTTGTAGAAGGGTTTCCTTCAAAGTGTGTGACAAACATCTGCCATGGTATGCTAGGAAAAAAAAAAAAAAGTTTAGGTTTAGGCTTTGATTTTGTTATGCCAGGTTGCAGTTATTTGGGAAAGTCTTTGCAGACCTTTTAATTCCTGATTTTCAGACCCTTTAATTACTGATTTAAAAGTATAAGAATTTTCTTTCTTAACCAAAAGGAAAACAGAGGAAAATCAATCAAAATACTTGTTAGTAATGCTGAATAAAAACTTTCCATACTATCAAGCCAATATATAAAGTTGTTGCTGTGCTTGGAAGAGACATGGCCAAATGTATCTGTAGGCCCTTTATGAGGTTGGTTGGACATTTCAGCCCTGGATCTGGACCATAGGCAAAGTAATGACTGTATTAGCAGTCAGCTGTAAAATACACTCTGAAGAGACCCAGAGTTCAGTCTGAAAGGTTTGGCAGTAACAATATCCAGTAGACTAATTGTCATTAGTTCCAGATGATCTACTCTTCTGGACACAGAAGAGGTTCATTTTGAACTCTTTTAATTCAAGGGGTCTCCTTGTAATGAAAATGAAAAGCCTGAGGTGAGAGCCATAGAGTTTATGACTTAATTCTTCAGTTTTTATGGTGTCACAGCAATTTCAGCATCACAACTGCATTAATGCTTTATGTTTCATTGAAGATTTATTGTGGAGGGCCCTTCTAGGCTGCAAGTGGCTGCAACCTATATACTCCTTTCCATATCTTGTATCCACAAAAAAATGAAAATGTCACTTCAATGCGTTCAGAGGATACAGAGCTCTGGTGTTTTGGATTTGTCTAAACAAACAGAAGGTAAAGATCATACTTGAAACATCTCCTGTGTCCAAACTAAGTAACTACTGTTTAAAATTACAAGGTATTTATACCCTAGAATACAATACTAAGTACAATGCAGTACTTGTCCTGCATACCAGAAGGGCAGTTGTTAATTTGCCACTGGCCTCAAATATTGTAAGCAGAGTGCCTTTTAAATTCTTACAATTTTACCATTTCATTTTCTTTAATTTAGAAGTGTTTGTCAGACTCCAAACTTCAGGCCCAGCAAACAGACCCTCATTTTGCCAATTAACACAACAGCCTCATGTTAGCATCTAATTCAAAACTAGTATATGGGTTAGAACAGTGCCTAATCTATAGCAACATAACAAATATAATAAGCCTGTACAACATCATCTCTATTAATCAAATTCAAACACACAAGCCTCAACCGTTGTCCCCATTTGCTTTACATAAAGTGAAGAAGGACTCAGCACTGTGAAAATTCTGCCATTCCAGAGCCCAGGTTCTGTACACATACAGCACAGCTGGTTACGATGCAACTAACACCATATGCAGGCAGACATTATATGGAAGTGCGAAAGTTGAGAGGCTTTAGGTTTACCAGCTGAACAACCCTGAAGAAAGGGTTTTAATTAGTAAGTAGGTCTTTTTGAAAACATCTTTCATTGCCCTTTTTTAACCAATATGGTATAATTTTGCACCACCTCTTCTTTGAAGACACTTACTGGAGTGACCACTCTTATTTCTCCTACATATCTTAATGAATTCCTTGAAAGAGCTAGAAGATAAATACAATCCCAAATAAGCTTTTTGTTTAATTTATTAGAATCCTTTTAAGTATAAGAAAAGAGCAGGCTTGACCTGAAATAACTAACTGGAGTGAAGGATAGTGTAAATTTGGATGTGAGCTAAACCCATAATTACAGGAAAAGTTGGTATGTAGGCAATCTGTTTCCTTTAAAATCACTGCACAATTCCAAGCTGTATTTGCGCTATTTGGCAGCTAGGAGAGAAGATGGACTGTGTTTTTATTTATTCTTCAGAAGTCCCAATGTTACTAACCTTCTTGAAACTACAAACATTCAAAGTCTGTTGCAAATAAATGCATTTGCAGCATGTTTTCTTAGTGAAAACATTGTTTCAACTGAGAAAATTGGTTCAAAGAAACAATATTTTTAGTTTAAACTCTGTTACTGCTGTGAAGTGAAATGAACTGGAATAGAAGCACCTGCTACACATCTGTAACCCCAGGTATCTATAAAATCCTAGTGTGTTTTGCTGAATCATTAAGCTGTGATAGCATTTCAAAAATTATTATCACCCACAGAAGACTGTAATTAGAGGAGTGTCATCACAGTGCCTGTCAATCAGTAATCTGAAGGCTGCAATACCACTTCTGGAGATGGTGTGCAGCAGTGGAACAAAACAATAAGAAAGCTGCTTAGAACAGCAAAGCTGTGGTAGAAATGTAACTGCTTTCTCTTAGGCTTCGATGTGGAATCACATAAAGATTTCACTGTGAGCAAATGAACAATATTGCCTCGAACATGGGCATGTCAGGTTTTAGGCCAAAAGGAGTCATGTCTTTAGAGAACATGAACCTGAAAGAGACTTTCTTTGAAGGCTAACACCCTTCTACTGACAGTCTCTTCTCAAAGAATTTTCTTAAAAGGTCTGAAAAGCTTCCTCCTAGAGCTATATTGTTTCTTTGCCCCAAGAACTTGCACCGAGCAGCCATTCCCAAAACTTGTCACTGAGGGTAGTGCCTCCTAATTTCTGCATTTCAAAAGCTCCTAGTAAGCCTCCTGGTTTTGTAACAGCTTGGCCCTTTGACTTTGATGGCTTTTGATCTACTTTGGTGCTGCTCCTTCTGAGATGTTTACAAAGTTAGATGGTGTTTCTCTCATCTTTGTTTTGCAAGACTAAATTGGTGAGGCTCTTGTTTCATCTCATGGAGTCCTCCACCTCTCTGTCATCCACACAGCTCCTCTTTCATCAGGTCGTCTCCAAGTTCATCTTTGACAATAACTCTCCACAGAACAACTAGATGCTTTTGCTGCTCCTCCCAAAAATGTCAACAATACTTACTGGTCTGCCAGAAATACTCTAATGCCCAGATTATACCACCTGAGCTGCCATTTTCATGGTCACTCAATGTTAGCATCGTCACCCTGAAAATCAACAAATCTCTTTTCCCAGTAAAGTCCATGCAACAGTCTTTCAGTAAATGTTCTGTGAGGCTAGCATATTAGGAAGACATCCTGATCAGTGTAAATGACTTGGTGACAAAGAGCCCACTCCACCACCATTGCAACCAATGCAACATTCTGCCATTGACAACTTTCCCTTAGCACATGAGAACATGTAGTTATTTATTACCCTAAACCTTGCTCTGACTGCCTATAAAGACCTACTTTAAGAACTGAGTTTGAAGCTCACTCAAGGAGGTAAAAAATTATTTTAAATAATCTGACTTGAGCACCACATTGTTTCTTTCCAGAGTTTCTTTCTGCCTGTAGGAAGCACATTAGTAAGGAACACAGGTCCTTACCCAAAGCCAAACACAGGAAGATCTTTCCAGTCTCTCTGTTTCTTTCCAGAATTTCTTTCTGCATACTGCAGGAAAGGAGGTGGTTTTGGTAATATCAGCCCTTTCCTTTTATTCAAGGTGTGCGGGTGTCCTTCTCCCAAAATTCCACTGTAAATGATTATTTTAGTATGCATGTGCATCACAAAACCCAAGCAACTCATCAAGTAATACACAAAAAGGGAATGCGACTCCTTTTTCCCACTTAGCCAATGTGGAGAGATCCATAATCACCTTTGGAGTTGGGCAATGACAGGACAGAACATTAAAGTTTTCCATTTTTCTTTTCCTTTGAACATTCTTTCAGACACAAAGCATGCCTCAAAGGAAGGATAAAACCTAGTATTCAAATGAATTCAAGGGAACCCACTAAAATCTTGAAGGGCATTTAGGAATTCAGCTCAAAATGTTTCAGAAAGCACTGTAGCATCTTCATATATTAGAGAGAGCAAGTTAGTACTGAATTATTTACAAATTTAGTTAGCTTCCCTTGGTTCATCAACAAATGCTATTAAATTTTAATGAGAAAAATGGTGCAATAAAACTAATGAAGTTGGTTTTACCAGGAAAATGCAATAAAGAACAGTACCTGTTATTTTAAAGGAAATATGTGTTCAGTGCAATTTGGTTTAGAATATAATAAAAGGAAGATTACTGGTTTCCATAGCTTTGTCATAAGCTTCCATTTTGCAGTGAGGCCTACAAGGAGAACAACAATATCTCATTAGAGGAAGAAAAAAATTGAGTGTGAAAAAAGTAAAGCACCTTTACACAAGTGTTATGGGCCCAGTGTCCTGTGTAGTGCTGTCCTTGGCAAAAAACCCCCAAAATGTGATCACAAAATAGCTGGCAGGACATTAAGCCATCTGTGGTGTAGAAATGAACCAGATCTTAATATCCCCCTCTAAGTTATCGCAGCCTTGAGGCCAGAACGTGTGATAATCTGCAGCACAAACCCATAACGATGGGACTTCAATCAAATGGCACCATTGCCTTATAAGCCCTCCTGGTATCCCCTTGGTTACTATTGCATAAAGAAAGCAGAAATATGTTAATTTTCTGTCAGCCCTCCTAGACCGGCCTTTTTTTTTGTTAGAAAGATCATGTATAATAATGGCATTAAACACCCCAGAAGCATTTGTGTGCAGGGATGTTTATGCCTTCTTTGGACCATACCACGTTCTTCCAAAGCTGTTTGCCTTGGCTATCTCAGGCCATCAGCATAGTGCTGCCAACTCCAGTTGCCTGTGCTGGCATTCTTGTGCAGTCTTTGGCTTGCCTTGGCCAGTCTCAGAGACTGGAATCACGTTCAGATTTGACTTCCCCTTTGCAGTGGATGCCAGTGAATGCTTTGACACCTGCTACAGAGCAGCTGACAAGAGGTTTCATTTGGAAGAGACCTGATAGCAAGGGGACATTGTGTCTCCTGAAAGTGGCAGTCACCTTTTAAAAGAACGCAGGAGCTTTGGAAAGCTCACAGCACAATGTTAGCTTTTTGAGGGTAGTCCAGAGTCACACCAGAAGGAGCAAAACTGTGCTGGGGGACCTGCAGAGGCCTGGAGAGGTAGCTTTTCTGGACAAGGGCACAAACTGCAGAACCCTCACACGGAGCAGCTGCCAAAGCCCCAGCAGAGATACTGTGGTGCTCATTTGGCATGATAGCCTGCAGCAGCCTGGTAACACAGCCTGCTCTGTGCTCAGGGCACTCACATCAGCAAGCCCAGACACCTTATGGGGCAAGAACAATAACATTTACCAGAATTACCAAAATCATTTAGGCACTCCAACTTCACCAAGATTTCTAAGTGGAGTGGGCCCTTGGTCCATTTTGGAAATCCTTTTTTGTACCTTAAAATCCATCCCCAAACGAACTGCAAAACTGTAACCATTGCACCCAGCATTCTCAGCTAGGGATGGGCCAGTTATGTTTTACAAAGACGTGGGTTGAGTTAAAATTTTTTCAACTAATTCTTGAAAGCACAGAAGAGTCATGTTGCCTTGAGATCATGGATCCAAACATCATTGCTCAATACAAAGCTGTATTCCCTGACTTGGGAAAATAACTGCTTATTCACAAGAGTTGCACAAAACTTGTTTGTGCTCTGGTTGGTGTTAGGAAGCAGATGCCAATTGTGTTATGAATGTGATATGAAATGTTAAAAGCCATGATGAAAGTATTTCCTCTCTGGACAGCAGTTAAATGTTTGAAGAATTAGAGCTTAGGGTTTAGCACACACCTTTGTGGTGTGCATAGACGTGTATGCTGAGAAACAGCAAGGTTTCTGTAACATCTGTCTTCTTTTCCCTTGTTAAGAGGATTATACTGTGCACTTGAAGGTCAAAGTGCTGATACCATGCAGTTCTACGGAAAAAGCTGAACCAGTTATTGGGTTTTCTGGTAATTTTTCTTTATCTTGGTCAGTGAGTGAAATTATTCTTAAATTACATATATAGGAAAAAGCATAATGTGTGTATCTAGGGATGCTTGTATTCACAGACAAGTACACAAAGGTGTTCTACATCGTCTACATTAAAGCAAAGGTATGCTACAAACCCCTCATTTTTAAGTTAGTGATTCTTCACAGAGTTATACCAAATTTTGTTGTGGAACCACAGTTGTCATTCCGGTAAAACCATCAGGATAAAGGAACTACAGCACAGATCACTCTTTGATTCTGAGGGCCAATATCAAATGCAAGTACCTTGTTTTCCTAATCTTGAGAGTTAACTATTTTCCTGAGTGCAGTGTTCTCTCAAAACATAAGAAAAAGTGATTTTTTCAGTATGAATAAACAAAATTGTATGGCAAACTTGAAGGTAGAAAATGGGTTTTAATTCAATTAGAATTACTTGCTCATACATTCTAGATCTTAGAGGCAATTTTCTAAAGCTGAAGACATTGCTACTTTTTGAAGGGAGAATACACATCATTTTAGAAGTACTGCTATGTAGTACTATTAATGTACTATGAAGTACTACTATGTAGTGTTACTATATAGTACTACTTAGAAGTACTGCTATCTAGTCATCTGCTTACTCTCACAAATAACGCTCAGGAGACGAATCTCACTTGCAGGTAAGTATTTTGTTAAGTCAGGTCACAAATATTCTAAGTGAACACTGTTCTGGCTCTGTAAAGGCTAACACTGCATAACACACACCAACCACACACACCCCCTTTGGGAATACTGGCTGTTGTGCCTGCATCAGAGTTCTCACAAACTATTTATGGAAATACTATGGCCACACAGTACTTATTTCTACCTAGCAGAACACAAATAAAGCACAGATTTCCACTCAGGTTGGTAGTAGAGTGCTCTCGAGGGAAGAGAAAATCTTATAGAGGGTAATTTAGTTGCCTCCAAGTTAGGCTCCTTCTATGAACTTATGACACCAAAAAAAGCCTGTCCTGACTAGACAGAAGGCTTAGGAAGAGCAGATTCCCACTCTCCACTAATATCACAATTATCTGTTACCCTACCCTGAGTGTTCTAGATTGAACTCCACAACCCACCAGTGACTTCCAGGCCAACATAAGATTTTTGCAAGCTGAGCATCTACCCAGAATGCTGTAGCAACCATATTGTGATCCCCCATTTGCAAATGGGGAGCCTGTTTTTTCCCTTCCCATAGGGAAATGATGAGCTGTCCAGGCTCCCACTTAGGACCCTGTTGCCAGGAGGAGTAACTGCTGTTACCACACAGGTTTTTGGAAATGAAAGTGCACCACAACCCTCATAATGAAGCCAGGATTCCCCCCTGTGAATGGGCTCAAAGGAGCTCTAAACTATATTGTATTGCCAGTAAGTTTCCAGGAGTCCATCCTGGAGATGAATTTCAAACCATGTTGTTCAAGAAGAGGATTAGAATGAAAAAATCGAGGCAGACAACAGGACTCATTTCTGAAATGTCCTCATAGACACCTGGGTTGAAGAGCATGGCATTGAGTGGATTGATCACATACCCCATCATGCACCAGCATCCAAGGAAACTGAACGATAC
>VWZY01010082.1:0-32100 GCA_013399075.1 Chloroceryle aenea
ATGATTCTATGATTCTAAAATAACTTTTTTCAAATCTCTTAAGTTAAAATAAAGGGAGTACAACAAAAGACCTTGTAAGAAGAAAGTGTCTATGACATAATCTAAGTTTAATTGCAATTATCATTGTATGAGTCTAATGGTTCTTCGGTGTTACTGGAATCCAAGAAATTTGTCAGTGGAAGTTTTAAAAATGCCTGCACTTGCATAAAACAGTGCTAAAAGTATACTTTCAGAACTTTATGCTTCAGGCTTACTATAGAACTTTCTTTATTAAAGACCACAGGTGTTTTTATGGTTATTGCAGCTAGGTATTTATAAAATCACAGCAGAAAATGTGTTGGAGACATATTAGCAACCTCCGACAAAAGAACAAAATACAATTAATACGTTAATAACATTTAAAATAAAAAAGACCAGAGAAAGTAGGATTGAAAATAAAGCAATGCCACAACACATTTCCTCCTTCCATCTCTCACTTTGTCATTGACAACATGAGAAAGATGAGATTTTTCCACATGCCCTGATGGCTCAGAAGACTATTCTTCCTGGCATTAGGGCGGTAGTAGGATGGTTTCTAAATGAAATGACTCTCATAAAGGAAATATTTTCCAGAAATTTCTTTTAACACTCCCTAAAAAGTATGCTCCTTTTTTGTCCTAATGGAGACGTATGTCATGTGGAAAGTAGTACAGTATTCTTAGTCACAATATTTTCAAAGCCATAATCTGTTGCCAACTTCAGTCCTCTCTTCAAGTATTAGGAGAGCAGGTCAGAAACAAACAACAATTTGTAACTTTCTCCATAGCTAATATCAGGTTCCTGCTATTTCCTCAACTTCCAGAAATCTCCTGTTTTACAGCATTTTTTGTTTCAATTTTTATTATGTTAATTAAAAACATATAAATATCTTTATTTCACAAGTGAGGAAATTAAGCTAGATAATTTATTTTTTCTTTCCATTCATCTCTACCTTTTTAAATATTCTTCAAGATGTCTTTGAGCATGCTCAGAAGCCTGAATATATGTTCAGAAATCTAAGTCCCTGTATGATAACACAGCACATCTATTCTCATACTCTTCATCATAGAATAAACTGTTTATCTCAATCAAACCTGTTTCTTGAGAGTCAAGGATACCGCTTTACTTGAAACAAGGTCAGAACTGCAGGAGAGAATGCAGAATGTTGACTTGTTCAATAGTTGGTTTGATTTAGTTTTTCTAATAATTGGGAGATTTCTAACTCATTGCACTCATATGTTGCTATGGCAGCATAAGATGTGGTATAGCAGTTTCTATGAATTCAGTCAAACTCCCAAATGAAATTCTTCTTTCCAAGCATTAATTCACAGAATGTTAAATAAAGTCACATTAACATTCTGCCATTCACACCAAAAAATGTAAAAAGTGCAAGTTTCCTACTCTTGACCTACAGGAACTGCTTGGCCATTGTAAAAATAACATTCAGTGGAGTTTCAACCAATCTCAAATGTAGTGTGTGTTCAGCAAAATGCCTGCCTTCATTGATATCCTTCACTAGGTCAGTGAACCATGACTGTTCTTGTTTCAAAGGCAGCCTCTGCCACGGGCTGCAAAAATAGAAAATCCAAAACAAAGCCTACTTTCAGCAACTACTGACCCTTACGGACCTGTCTGGTCCACAAGATGAAAGAACCAACCTACTGCAGAGACAACTGCGAGTAGCATTCAGCATTTAGATCAAACAGCATCATAATTCCAAAGTCCCATACAAATTTGTTATATTATCAGAAAAGGCAGTCATTGTTTTATATTCGATTAAGCAGATGAAATGTGTATTCTTTAAATGATAAAAACTGTAAAGAGGACATTACATCATCCGTTTCCATATATCCTAAAAAAAAGCTCACATGCTGATAATAAATAGAGGCTGCAATCTCTGCAAGACAGTAAAGCACAGAAGATGATTCAAAGAGTGCAGAAAGATTTGCTAGAAGCACAGAACTAATAGCCTCTTTTGTGCACCAGCAGCAGGGAATTGGGTCCTTCTTTCCCACAGGAACCTCTCTCTTATGAATTCAGAATTTCCGAATTCCATCTTCATGAAATGCAAAAAAAGATGGTATTCTCTTTTACCAGCCCTCATGACAGAAAAGGATTGAAATTTATATAAAGTGTATGTATATGTAATTACCAAAATATATTTTCTATATCAAGCTGATAATCAATCCTATTCAATATCCATTACATTCAAATGAACAAATACAAACACTGAATGCCAGAAGTACAGTCAGAATACTTAATTTTTTTTAAATTTCATATAGTGAAGCTACCGATAATTTTTGAATACTGACTTGAATCCTTTAACACCTCAGGCTCACAGAACAGAATATAATTATAAACTGCATAGATTTGGAGTTAATTTTAAAGATAATTTGAATTTTTTTCATATGTTTTCATAAACTACTAGGAGGACAGAAATGAGAACAAATCAAGGACTTCGGTATATATTAATCCATTGTGCTGCTATCTACGGCATTAGCATTTCAGTTATATAATTCATATGCACATTCAGTTTCTAATTTTATAAAAGAGGCAGGTCTTCTTACTATATTTAAAGAGTATATCCACCTACAGAGCAGGTTAACCATTTGATTACTCTCATACCTGTTCATCAATCACAAAAGATCAGATTGACTTGTCACTATTTCTTTCTCTGAACAGTTTTATCAATGTTACAAGGACACTGACCATCTTTTCATCAGAATAAGGAAAAACCTGAAGGGCTTCCAGAGGAAACACAGGATTGTTCTGGTTGGAAGAGACCTTTTATATCATCAAGTCCAACCATTAACCCAGCACTGCCAGGTCTTTGGTTTAGTTTTTCCAGCCCAGTGTATATCAACATGTGCCAATATATACCAGGTATACATCCAGCAATTGGCCTCTGGAAGGTAGGGATTACAGATAGGTCCAAAGTCATATCTCTGACTCACACACAAAAGTCAAAGCTTCTGCACTCCTAAAAACTGGTAGTGTGAGGGCATATGTGAAAGAGTCCACAGAGTCAGAAAAAGGCTGAGATCTCTTATCTGTGGTGAGAGGGCTGTGGGGATAAAAATACATTCTGTCAAGGGAAAAGTGACAAAGGGTGCTGCCAGCAAAAGCTTCACAGCTGGTGACGATCACTGAGAGATAGCTGTTGGAGAACAATATTCATAAATCCATCAGGTCATTTTGATCTTCTGCCTAGTGCAGTTAGTCGATGGTAGTGATATGGGCTCCTAATGATTTTCTAAGCTCACCCTTACTGATCACTATGTTGCATTCTTAGATGGAGAACTTCCACTTCACTGTTAAGACAGTCCTAAAAGACTCCTATTTTACAGTGCTGACCTTCAGAGTTGTCCATTTGCTTAAAGCTGTTCATAACTCCTGCACTGAAGAATTATTTTAGAGAAGGAAAATTATTAATGAAAACTGTAAGACTAACATAAACCTCACTTTTCTTCCAGGACATGAATCCAAAGTCTAATAGTTAATATTTCCAAGTATCACTTGAGTCAGCTCCAATTTTTATGATTAATTAGCAGAAATGCTCCTTACCCTTTAAATTCTGGCTTTGAAGACAAGGTTCATGCCCAGCCTGTCACTCACTCTAATGGGCATGCTTGGTCTCCAAAGCTTATCAGAGCATTTTTTTTTCTGTTTGAGCCAGGACAGGTCTTATTTGGAGGGTTGCGCTGTGGCATCTGCTCTGGGACAGATTGCAATCCAGCTGTTTCCCTAAAAGAGGAGTTTAACCATGCCCTAAGGCTACACTGTGGCCTTCCACCACACAGCACTGGATCCATCACCTGAGAGCAGACATGGGGAGACACTTGCACTCTCTTATCTATCCAACTTCTGCAGTTATCTTACCTGCCTGCACACATTTAGTGGAGCTGTCCTCAAGGAAATGTCTAGGAGTAGTCTAGGAGACTACTAGTTAGAGTAGTCCAACATTTATGTCTATAAAAACCTCAGTTCTTATAGAAAATTTTGCCATACTAAATAGAAAGATTATTCTGAGATCAAACAAATTTTTTTTTTCAAACAAATATTAAAAAAAATGAGGACTGAGAATGCTAAACGAATTGTGATTTCTGCAATGGAATTTGAACAGACTATTATGAGCAAACAGAATTTCAGAGAACTTTTTTATTTTCTAAAGTCCTGTGCTATCAAGCCTTGTTAGAAATTTCACATAATGTCACCATCTTCATTCCCTTCTACCTCCAGAACCTCATACCTATGCTGCAAGCATATTTGAGGTAGAGGTAGGAAGGGAAGGGGTATGCCTGCAACCCCGAGAAGAAGCCTGCTTCTACTGACTTGCCTCTTGTGACTCCCCTGATGGACCTTCATCCCTATTGTAATTTGTTTGTTGCTCAGCTTCTATAACCCCACCCCTACTGTGCAAGGGTAACTGGGAAGCGGGGGAAGGCTGGGGTAGACTTGCCTGTATCACTGAGCAGGGACCTGTCTCAATTTCTCCTTATCTCTTGGGTCCTCTCATTTTACCTGGTGGCAAGGGAGGAGGCGACCTTCTCCTCCTTGCAGAGCTCCCTGTTTGTTCTGCANCCTCCTTGCAGAGCTCCCTGTTTGTTCTGCATGGGCACTGCAGGCAGAGCACTTCTTAAGAGTTCTTGTCAATTAGCACCCTTAGGTACCTTTCTGCCAAGCAGCTGTCCAGACAATCTTTCCCAAGCCTGTAGTGTTGCTGGGGTTGTTGTGACCCAAGTACAGGACTCGGCACTTGGCCTTTTTGAAGGCCATACAGCTGGCCTCAGCCCATCAATCCAGCCTGTCCAGCTCCCTCTGAAGAGCCTTCCTACACTCAAGCAGATTGACACTTCCACCCAATTTGGTGTCATCTGCAAACTTACTGAGGATGCCCTTGATCCCCTCATCAAGATCATTGATAAAAATAATAAACAGGAGTGGTCCCAGAACTGAGCCCTGAGGAACACCACTTATGACCGGTTGCCAGCTGGATTTAACTGCATTCATCACCACTATCTTGGCTCAGCCATCCAGACAGCGTTTGATCCAGCAGAGTGTAAGCCTGTTCAGGCCTAGGGCAGCCAGTTTTATCATGAGGATGCTGTGGTGAATAGCGTCAAAGACTTTACTGAAGTCCAGGTAAACAACTTCTGCAGCCTTTCTCACACTGTCATAGAAGGAGATGAGGTTTGTTAAGCAAGACCTGTCCTTTATGAACCCATGCTGACTGGGCCTGATTGCCTGGTTGTCAAGTAAGTGGCATGTTGTGGCACTCAAGGTAATTTGTTCCATGATAAAATACATATTTTCCATGTAAGTCAACTGAAAAAAAATGTGCATTTATCAATAACTTAATTCCTGTATAGTTACATAGGTTCCCTAGTGGTTGCACAATGCATATTTTAGAACACAATCCCTTCAAGCAGAGTAAGCATGAGAAACTTAGCAAAAGCAATTGTGTAGCAGTATTCAGTAATTGCAAAGCACTAACATCCCTCCTAAATGACAAGAAAACTAACTCACACTGCCCACAAGCATCCTTGGCAGAGCTCAGAAAGACTAGAAAGGCCATCTCATAAATACTTTCTTTAGAAATACAAGCATATACTCAATGGATCGGGAAGGACAGAAAGGAAATAGACATTGCTGCTGGCCTTGTTATGCACCTGATGCAGGTTTCAAGTAAAAGATTCTACCTGGGGCATAAGAGGCTTTCAGATATTCACTGGAGAACAATTCATCCCAACATCTTTGCAGTAAATCACTATTCAGTTTGGAAAATTAGAAGAACGTCAGCATGATAAGAGAACTGCAAGCAGCAGATGAACCCATAATAAGCTAATAGAGAATGAATGAATGTAAATCAATAATTTAGAGTCACACTGGAAATGGAGAGCTGGTAGCAGGGGCTCTTCCAGCTAACGCAATTCCCCCTTTGAATATAAATAATGTCAGATATTACACAGATGGCTCCACACAAGGTACAGTTTAGCAAAACAAATTATGCAGTTCGTACATCACTGTTTGGAATGTTAACTAACAAGGTAGAACAAAGGGCTATAATTTAAATGATCTTTACATTTTGCTTTTGTTTTTTTTTTTCCTTTCTAGTTTTACTCAGAAGGCAACTACCAAACAATCTGTGGCCTGTTACATGTCTACATCACTGGAAACAATAAATGGTTACAGTCAACTCAATTTTGTGGAAAAATGTGTTCTAATTACAAACAGAAAGAAACTGTCAAAGAAGCGGCTTAGTGACCACAAATAAAAAACAGAACTATGTGGAGATGGTCTTGAAAGTTACCAGGAGAAAAGCTGAACAAAATAAGGGGTTTTTTTGAAACTGCAGTGGAAAAAAACTTTTTTTTTACAGGAAAACATGCTAGATGAAAGCAAACGGAGCTATTAATATCGACCTGATATTGGAGCATGCTTTATTTACCTTACAAAGTGTCCTGAATGTAAGTAGACTATAATGCTCAAAATACTACATAAAAGTTCATCCTGTACTTTAGAGGGAGATAGCTGAGAAATCAGATTATCAAACCAAGCACTGATCAGGACATCTATATGCAGACTGAGACAGCAATGAAGCAGAGCACACAGTATTTCTCAATCTGTTCCCAGTGCTCATCTGCTCGGAGGCACACAGGGCACCCAGTGCAGCAAAAGTGGCAGTCCACAGAAGCAGCACACTCTCACACACAGAGGTAGGTTTTTATTTTATGTTCATTCCTCCTCTTGGAGCCTACATACCTTTGTTTCTGCCAGTCTGTGCAACAGTCAGGGACAGTGTGGAAGAGTCACCTGCCCACCACCCAGTGTGCTTCCTGTGATCCCAGGCAGCTGTGCTGCGAGTACTAAAATGCCAAGGTAAGGATCATTCATTTGGAAATCAGCACCATGTGATTATGTTAGATGGCAGCCCTGTATATATATATACCTGAAGTACCAAAACCACAACTCTTTATTGTGGCAATCAAAGCAGTATTTATAGTGGCTGTTAGAAAGCAGCATACTTAATGTTGATCAAGTTGATAATACATTTCCCTCCTTCCCAGAGATGTGATGTTTTGGCATGGGTGTGATGCTATGAGTATGCACCATGCCAGCTGACAGAACACCCTTTCCACTCAGAAAAGGGGCCAGATGAATTAGAAAATAATTAAATACTAACCACCCCCATCAATCATAGTATTAAAATACAATAGATAAAAAAAAAAAAAAAAGATAAATCAGTGCACACCTACTGCTTATGGTTTCTCTGATGGCAAGCGCACAGCTCTGGCCATGGAAGAATGGTAAATACACATCTTCTTACCATTTTCAGCTTGCCAAAGCAAGCATAGTATGTCCTAATCTGAAAGCTAGATGACTCTGCAGCCTTTCTGGTTCAACCAATGAGGGGCTATGGAATGGCAAAACCAGCTTTATAGTCATAGAGTAGTTCTGACCTGCTAAAAGCATAAGGCTCAACTTCATTTATATTTATTGAGTCTGTTTCTAAGCAATAGGCCAAAACCAGAAAACTGAAAGCACGTGCCATGTGAGAACTGCAGAAATAACCCTAATTTGGTTTTAAAGATATCTTTCTATAACATAGAATAATGTACAAGAGACTGAACTTGTTTTTACTCTTCCAGATTCACATTTTATGTCACAAGGTGTGAAAGCTCTAATAAGCTATGCTGCATTAATGCCTACTGTACAATAAAGTTGTGAAAGTCAACATATGGCCAGATATTATTTACTACCGTTAAGAAAATGTAATTAATGCAACATTGTAAATAACGGGAAATAATCAGATTGAAAGTGTAGGCAAAGCTAGACCATTCATTTACTGTACATCACCAAAAGCAATTCTTCACTCCCTGAAGCATCTGGAAAACAGCTTTCCATGGCAGAATCTTCTATCACTCAGACAGATTTCTATACTATCTCTGCAAAGATTTGCCTGTAAGATTCAGTGGCAGGTTATTATGTTTTGAAGATAGTCAACAGCAGTCAATTATTCTGATGACAATTGTTTTTTAACATTGTCCAACATTATCAAAACAAATGCTAGAGGCTGCCACTCAAGAGCTTCAAAGACCACTGCAGTCTCAGAACACCAGCAGAGTTTGAAGCTGTATTGAACCAAATGCTGCCACAGCAATATCAATGGGAAAGGATGAAGACTGTTTTAACACCAGAAAATTATACATTGCAGCAAGTGCCCTTTGACCACACCATGTTTAGTTCCATTACAGGTGCCTTTGTGAGAACATACATGCTTAAGAGAGAGATGTGGCTCCCCAATAGTCACTACACATCACTAATTATGTCCAGAAGAACCCATGTAGCCTGACAGTCAGCAATAAATTGCTGATCATATAAAATAACTGTTGAGCAAGAGGTACATTTATTACATTTTATTTTAGGAGCAGAAATAAAAACCATGAAGGAAAGTGATGTGGGGAGGCTTCATAATAATCAGTATATTAAAGGGACAACGCATACAGATATAACATCCTTCACATCTGAAAATTTAATTCTTTCACAGTGATATCATGAAACTTCACAGCTCATGCATAATAAGGAAAGCTATGAAAAAAAAAAAAGAAGTTTAAATCTGTGATAATTCTCTAAAACATTTATGAAACAAAGGGGTTTAAATCTATCTACCCAGGCTCATTGTTCTATTATAAAATATTGCCCACACTGGTTTTGTTCTGCTTCCCTTTTGAATGGCAGAAAAAACTTTGATATTCATAAAGAGAAGTGCAGGATACTGTTTTAACACTATCCTCTAATGCTTGCTTTTTCTGCTACTTGTAGAACAAAGAGTGATCCCAACCTTCCCAAAATAAGGGTAGATCTTTGTTTTTTCCCATTTACTGAAAATACTTGCATTTGATTTTTTACTTTAAATAAATAAATAAATGAGGGGGGAAAAAAAACAAACCACAAAAAAAACAGAGAGCACCATCAGTATAAGATGAGATGGTTTCTCCCCAAATCAGAAACTATGGAATTTTCCTGACATTTTGCATTGGCTAAAGAAACTTTTTGTAGTCATGAAGTAATGTTTTGAACCTTTCAGATCTGGAGCTTAATATATTACTGCTTTAAGAAATTTAATTTAATCCCCTTATTACTTAAGACTAATGCCTCCTATTCACTCTGGAGAAGATTGGCTGTCAGAAAGAACAATGATATCCAGGCTTTTCACTAGAAAACTAGCTTCACTAGCTACACGATCTGTCTGTATGATTTTGAGCAGTTGCACCATTACCTCATTGCAGTAACAGAACACAGGTATAAAGTACAACAGAACTCAATGTAAAGTGAAACTGGCTTAGGACATGCAGTGAGAGACCCATGTCCCTTATGCAGTGCATATGACATGGCAAGAGCTGCCAAGCACTTTGGATACAGCCTAGACACAAGTTTACGAACCCAACAGTACATCACCTGGATATGGCATTACCAGAGCTTTGGGAATAAAAGTTGACATATTTCCTGTTTGCTCTTCACACTGAACCATGCAGACACACCAAAGCCTGGGTTGCCCATACACCTCATTCCTGCCTTGCCTCTTTCTGCCTTTCTGTTGGTTCTCCCCAAACAACAGTTCATTTGGTTTTCAAATAATGTTCAGGAACATAAGGGACTGAACTGAAAAATACAGACTGATAGAACATACTGATCTTCAGCCTTCTGCATGTTTACATTGTTCTCCAATTTGTCCTGGCTGAGAGGTGGAGAACTTTTATTCTCCAGATGGGGAATGAGCCAACAGGTGACTCAGCTACTTGTTCAAGGTCATGCACACAGGTTTTCACAAAAGACAAGTCTGACCCTGCATATCAGAGCTCCCAGACTGACATTCAAACCTTTATGCATCCAGTCCCTTCACGTGAAGGACCAGTGCCTGATTAACTGTATATCTTTTGACACAAAGGGACTGAAGCTTTGCAGATGTGTCCTGTGCTCTTTGTAAACTCAAGCAAGAAATCAAATGTAGAAGAGCCAATGTTAAAAAAATGTACATTTCTATCGCTGTATGTGTGTAAACTTTTAAAATATATGAATTTTATTAAAACTTAAATGATCAGACATCACCATTTTTTTCTGTCAAAAACTAATTGCAATTTTGTTCTGTATTTTTTTGGTTTACATATTAAAAAGTTTTAAGTTACATTAGAATTTTTTATGAATTGTTTAAAGTATAAAAATAATTGTGTTAAATGCAAAAGCACTGGATCAATACTAACTTCACCTGTATATCAGTGTATCTAAAAATAAATTATAACTACAATTCACATTTGAGAATAATTTTGTAGGGCAGTGAACTCTGACCCACGGTGCCCCAAAACAAGAAGAAAATGGTGGGACTGAGAGCAGCAAAACACTCTGTGGCAGTGCTGTCCTCTTCCCATCTGCTGTAATACTGAGAAGCTACAGATCAGCTTTCTTTTTTTTTTTTTAATCAGAATTAAAAATATATCCTAATATAGAAGTGTTGTCTATAAAAATTATTCACCATCTGGACAAAGAGGAACATATCTTCCTATATAGCATGTCTGTCAAGGGACCTGCTATTTTACTGACAATTGAGAAATCCCACTGAGGCACTCCAGTAAGGCCATTTGCTGGGACATACATACACACACAAGTAACTGGGAACACTGGGAGTAGTACAGGGGCAGGGGAGGAACCTCTTCAGAGAATGCAGGGTTGCATCCTTCATTTGCTTACAAATTATTTTGGAACGTTTCCCAAGCTACAGATCTGCTCCTCTACTTTGCAGCTCCACAAATAAAAATGAAAAGGAAATCAGAATTGCCATCACTGGGTTTTGTGGAAAGCTGCCTCTTTGCTATCATGCTGGTCCTATTCTAGACCTTAATTGTTTTTTTTTCCAGTTGTCTCATATTGCAGAATGTGCAAAAATTCAGTGTCCTATGCAAAATTATGAAACTCAAATTAGTAGAGTTTCTTCCTGAAGCTATTTACATTGACCACCACTTAGTTTAGCATCATGTATTTTCCCTTGATAAAAAGGAAATAAATAACCCAAGCAGCAAACAAATTAACAAAAAATCCATCAACCCTAAAGGTACATTTAAAAGGTTACTTTTATTCTGTTATCTTAGGTAGTTGTCAGTGAAGACAAGCACTTCTGACCGTTTTTAAAACCCACAGAGTGGATAATGGCAATACTCAGATTACCACGTTTGCTGTGTTTGAGCATCTCCTGGAGCACTTGTGTTGCTTCAGGGTTCAGTAAAGGAGCTAATTCACATCCCAGATCTGCATGGAAAGGTGTTTCTTTTTGTAGCCCAAATCCTGGGGCGGGGGGGGGGGGGGTGTGGAATAATCTTTTGTTGTTGCCTTTCACTTCTGTGAGAGGTTGCACTCAAGCAAAACTGATCCCTGGAAACAGCCAGTGTAGTACTGTACTACTCTAGTAGGACTCTGCATGTCCTACTGTAGAGGTAATTAATCTCTTACAGAAGGTATCTTTTATCATACTGAATCAAAAACCAATTTGAAAATTAAACATTTCAGCAGCAGATAAAACCACTACCAGCAAGCTCCGTGGAAATAGACTGTGCAGGTAATTGACTAGAAATCCCATTGGTTTGTACTTTCACCTAGGTAAGCTTCCTTCAGCATACACAGAGCAGCATTCAGGCTAACAGCCCTCAGGTTTGTCACCTGTGCCATCCCAGCAGAGGCCAGAAGGGAGGTAATGGCAGTGAGGGGAAGGCAGCAGTCCTATTGCTGCAGGAGGAGAAGGGATCAATGGCAGCAGTTCAGCTCAACCCAGAAATGCCACTGCTCTAATGGATCTGGGAAAGAAGGACAGTAACACTCGGAAAGTAAAAATGCAAGAGCAAAACTTTCAAATGTACTTTAAAAATGATATTTTTTTAAATTTTGTTTTGTTTTGTTTTTTAATGTAAAGCAAGAAAAAGAACAAAAGTAGCCTAGTAGGAATTCAAAGGTCTCTGAAATTAAAAAAAAAAAAAATGTTGGGGGGGTTTTGTTTGTTTCTTTCTTTCTTTCAATATTTACCAGCCTATATAAGCGAATGACCAGTTTTTCTTTTTACATCTACTAGCACTAGACCTCAAATCTGGAAACCAGCAGCTACAGGCTGGTGGCTCTTTAAAAATCCATCTGGCCAATGTCAAGTCACCAAAATGTCTTACCTAGAGATTGCTACAAAGATGCCAACTCACTTTTGCATATTTTGCTGCTTCCCTGCTACAGTGTCACGTTAATATTTATGCAATTCTCTCACCTAAGAAGGGACTGAAATTTTAACTTACACGTAGATATTGACTATTCCTGTCAAGCCTACCAAATAAAAGGCTTTTCTAATCTTAACAGTATTCCAACATAACAAGTAAAAAAACTTTCTGACTTCACTTTCGCTTGTTAAGATATAAAGTCTCAAAAAGTAACAGTCACACAAACAGTAACATGGTTTTGCAGCAGAAAAACATTTACATAGGACCCAAGTGCAGACCTGGACTTGGCCAACATGCAACTATTCCAGAACTGTTCATAGGATATCTCACCACTGCTGGAGCAGCAATAGAAACTTCAGTTTTTACTAGAGAAGAACTAACCCACATTACATATCCAAGACCTCTTTCTCTCTGGGTTTGGCTAGGATAGGATTTTCACAAGAAGCTAGGAGAGGCCACAGCCAGAATAGACAACCAAACCAGCCAATAGGATATTCTTCAACATGCTGACATCTTGCCCAATATGATGTGGGGGTTAATAGCTGGGAGAAACACAAGGGTTTTGTGCGTAGTATTAGGGTCAAGCAGTTTCAATAAGTGCTATGTTTTCTATCACTCGATTTATATATTATTTCATTACTATTATTATTATTGCTGTTATTATTGTTACTACTGCTGTTTCTTCCCTCCTTGCATTGTTCTGTGAAATTTTCATTTCAACCCACAGGGTGTGGCCTTTTTCTCCCTCTTCTCCTTCCTGTCACAAAGGGTGAGAGGGGAGGAGGAGGCAGTAAGCAGTCACCTCCATTGCCAGCTGGGCCTAAACCATGACAGTCCACTTTGGTGCCTGACACGGGGCACAAAGGATTGTGACAGAGACATATCAAAGTTTGTTACACCAATTCTGTTATACACACTTTTTATATTAGTTAAATAGTTCATGTGCACAAATTTGGTCCACTTGTTTGCATGGTGGTATTATGTAAATGTTTATGCACTCTATGTGTTCCTAGTGGTGGTTTTTATCACGTCTGGGAAATGGGTCGGGACTCTTGTGTTGTTATACTTGTTATGATGTTAGGCTGGTATGTGTATGAGGCCTTGCTGTTTGTTAGTGATATCACCCAATCTATGGGCAAGAGAGAGGAGGAGAGTTCCTCGGCTTTTGAGAATTTTGACTATCCCTGGGACAACCATGCCAGCATGTTCTCAGTGATATGCCTTTTGAATGTTTGCCAAGTCTAGTCTAGGGTTGCACAATCTTTTTCCAAGAATATCACCCAGAGGTCTGCATGAGGCCAGATAATTATGAGTGGTAGGGGGTGTGGGAACATATGGGCAACTGCCTAGCACAGTGCTCACCTCCAATGGTTTGGAATTTCACCCTTGAACGAGTGCAAAACTGTGCCAAACATATTTAGAAAAAGTATGTTTTCCATCTGGCTATTCCTGAGAGACACAAGTTACTGCAACACTTTGGGGCCTTGCTCACACCTACTGAGTCCTTTTCAACACTATTCAGTGCCCTCAAGAGGAAAAGAACATCTCCAAACCTGAAAACAGAACCAGAGAACCAACCTGTGCCTGTGTCAGTCGCCCCTATCCAGAAAAAGAAATACAGGAAAAAATCATTTTGCAGGGATGTCAGTGAGCCAGGGCCATCATGAGAACAGGAGGAAGAGACAGAGGTGATCACTTGATCCATGTCCCTGAGTGAGAGGAGATGTGTGAAAGGAATTGATCTGCTCACCTGGCAGGTAGACATTACCTGGCTGTTCCAATGCTGGAACAGCAGGGCAAGAAGATTGTAAATAGAGGGGAAAGAGGCCAAGCAGATGGAATCCCTGTCCAGGGAAAGGGGCATTGACAAGGAAATTGGAAAACAGACACAATCCCTCAGCCTTTGGAGACAACTCCTGTCAAGCATAAAGACACCCCTTGAAAAAGAATGTTACCTGTCACCTGGGCAAATGGACTGCCACGGAAAGAGGCATTCAGTACCTGAGGGAATTAGCAGTGCTGGAGAATATACATAAAAAGATCAAGTCCAGTGCACACCACTTGTGTGGCAGAAGGTCCTACGAAGCGCACCACCATCTTATGCCAACTCATTGGCAGCAGTGTCCTGGAGAGACAGCCAGGGACATATGGTGGGTGAAACAGCTGGCCATCATCTCTACAGGCCTGTGTCTCAGCTATGGCAGAACTGTCCGGGGAGGTCCAGCAAATCAAAGAAGACATGTACTACTCTCTACCTTTATGGGCCCATGTCTCAGCTATTAGGAGTCCTCCCCTGCCCAAGAGAAAGAATATGGGAGGGAGGAACACGCCATGCGGTACCCTGTAGTTCTATCTACAGGACCACAGAGAGGACATGAGGAAGGGGAATGGAAAACCCACTTCAGCCCTAGCTGCACAAGTACATGAGGTGTGAGGGAAAGGAATTGTGAAAGGGGATTCTTCCAAGAAAAATGCTGCTCCAGTTTCCACTAGGAAATTCCCCAGACAGAAGAGAAGGTCTGATCTTACTCGCAATCCTCCTGAAGGGACCTCTAAATCATTTCCAAGATAATTGAATGATTCTGATCAGGATCAGAGGGGCCCTGCCTCCAGCAGGTGGAGGAAAGGAAGGAAAGGGATAGTCAGGTTCACTGGACTGTGTGGATCCAATGGCCTAGCACAGTCAGACCCACAGGAGTATAAGGCTTTAGCAGATACTGGTGCACAGTGCACCCTGATGCCATCAAGCTACAGATAGGCTGAACCCATCAGTATTTTGGGGTTGACAGGGGGATCCCTACAGCTGACTGTACTAGAAGATGTCTAACTGGGAAGGAGTGGTACAATCACCCCACTGTGACTGGCCCAGAGACCCTGTGAATCTTTGGCATAGACTGCCTCAGGAGAGGATATTTCAAGGACCCAAAAGTTGCTAAATTCACCTGGCCTCTCTGAGGACTCTTCTGTCACCACAGAAGATAACTGATAAAGGTCAAAGAATAGCAGCTGCCAGCCGCTACCACCACAGTGCACCAATGGCAGTATCACACCAATCAAGATTCCCTGGTCCCCATCCAGAAGCTGATTCATCAACTAGAGAGACAGAGGGGTTTCAGCAAGACCCGCTCACCCTTCAACAGTCCCATATGGCCAGTGTGAAAAATCTAATGGGGAATGGAGACTAACACTGGCCTGAATGAAGTTACACCCGTGATGAGTGCTGCCATGCCAGACATGCTAGAACTTCAATATGAACTGGAGTTAAGGCAGCCAAGTGGTTTGACATGATTGATATCACTAATGCATTTTTCTCTATTCCTATAGCACCAGAGTGCAGGCCACAGTTTGCTTTTACTTAAAGGGGTGTCCAGCACAGCTGGAATCAACTGCCCCAGGGGTGGAAACACAGCCCCCACCATTTGCCATGGAGGGATCCATACTGCACTGGAGAAAGGTGGGGCTCCAGAACACCTGCAATACATTGACAGCATCATCGTATGGGGTGACACAGCAGGCGAAGTTTTCAAGGTAGGAAAGAAAATAACTGAAGTCCTCCTGAAGGCTGATTTCATCATAAATCAAAGTAAGGTTAAGGAACCTGCACAAGACATCCACATTTTAGGAATAAAGTGGCAAGATGGGCATTGCCAGACCCCAATGGATGTGATCAATAAGATAGCAGCTATATCCTCATCAACCAGCAAAAAGGAAACTGCTTTTCCTGGGCACTGTGGGTTTCTGGATAATACACATCCCAGACTATAGCCTGATTGTGAGCCCTCTCTATCATGTGACATGGAAGAATAACAATTGGGAATGGGTCTCTCAGCAGCAACAAGCCTTTGAACAAATTAAACAGAAGATTGTGCATGCAGTAGCCCTCAGGTCAGTCCACAGAGGAGAAGATATTACAAATGTGCTCTACACCACAGTGGGGAAGAATGGTCCNACCATTTGCCATGGAGGGATCCATACTGCACTGGAGAAAGGTGGGGCTCCAGAACACCTGCAATACATTGACAGCATCATCGTATGGGGTGACACAGCAGGCGAAGTTTTCAAGGTAGGAAAGAAAATAACTGAAGTCCTCCTGAAGGCTGATTTCATCATAAATCAAAGTAAGGTTAAGGAACCTGCACAAGACATCCACATTTTAGGAATAAAGTGGCAAGATGGGCATTGCCAGACCCCAATGGATGTGATCAATAAGATAGCAGCTATATCCTCATCAACCAGCAAAAAGGAAACTGCTTTTCCTGGGCACTGTGGGTTTCTGGATAATACACATCCCAGACTATAGCCTGATTGTGAGCCCTCTCTATCATGTGACATGGAAGAAGAACAATTGGGAATGGGGCTCTCAGCAGCAACAAGCCTTTGAACAAATTAAACAGAAGATTGTGCATGCAGTAGCCCTCAGGTCAGTCCACAGAGGAGAAGATATTACAAATGTGCTCTACACCACAGTGGGGAAGAATGGTCCTACCTGAAGCCTCTCGTAGAGAACACAGGGAGACCTTACCTCTTTCTCAGGGTAAAAATTCTATAGCACCAATTTGTAAAATGAAGCTGGGAGTTTTGCAGCCCTCGTGATAGTTGATTAGCTGACAAAAGCAAAACCACATCTTCTAGACTCATTCACTGATGGAAGTAGAGCCCATATTAGAGAAAGGTTTTCTTCACCTAGCATTGTTGGTAGGCAGCCCAACATCAACCCTGTCTTCAAAGCTGAGTCCTATTTTGGGTTGGATCAGAGAAAAAGTCAACCCTGGCCTACTACTGCTATTTTTAAGACTAAAATTCACTTATGCTGAACTGACACACATTCAAGAATGGCACAATTGTCTACATCAAGAAGACAGTAGGAAGAGATGCTGCAGACATCTTTGAGCATAAGGAGTTGCCCTTCTGTCAGTCTTTTCAGGAGAGCTCACTTCAAGGCAGCTGCTGGGCACAGACTCTTTTGTACCACCACAGGCAGCTGGCACAGGCACAAAGTCCTCTCCAGGTAAATTTCACTGAGTAGTGAGCAGAATGTATCTCCAGCCATCTTGAAGTATAATGATAATGGAGGGAAAAACTTTTCCTTATGATAGGTCCCGTACCTGAGGGGAAAAGTTGAGCTCTGGGATCACAAAGGCAGAATGGCGTTCAGACAAATATACACAGAAAAACCTTCAGTACAGAAGACAGCCCTTACAATGATTTGAAATCAGGACATGGAAGAGGGAACAAAAGATCCTGCCATGCCTTGGTCTGTGGGAGAGTGGTGGGAAAAGAAGCACTAAAGGGAATGGTAGAAAGGTAAGCCTAAGAAGCAGCACAGAGCAAAAATTGTTGCTTGAGATGTGGTAGGGTCACTTTGTTTTTTAAGTTACAGTTCAAAGTGGATGAAAGGACTCCATCCCAAACTAGTGGGCTCCTGGGAAGCATCTCCCAACAGATGAGCAGGGATAAAAAAAAGGAAGCTAGTTATTTAGTGAAACCTGGAGTGAGGAAATTGCTTCAGTGAAAACTAACTGCTGGGTGAGTCATGCGAGAAATGGCCACAGCCATCCCAAGCCAGTACAGAAGAAAACAGAAATAGGCAAGACACTCTGCTTGCAGCTCTGCATCATCTACCCCATGCTGAGTGGGCACAGTGAGAATGCCAGGTTGTAGTTTCCCCTCATACTTCTCCTCAGTTCCCTGCATGCCTGCAAGGAGGCAGCTATTTAGCTTGCAACAGCAGATAAGCAGGGAGAGGCAGAAACATCCTTTCTCTCATCTTCTGTCTGTGCTGTGACAGAAAATTAGTGCTGTTACTGAATGATTTACCAGTGTCAGTTGTTAAAGGGAAGAAGCAAGTCTGAGTGGAAGAAAGAACTGAGAAAAAAGCTGGAAAAAAGATTTCCATAACACTCTTTTTCAGCCAAAGTCCTTTTTCTCCTCCTCCTCCAAGTTACATATCCCTGTAGAATAATACTTCAGATAGCAACTACTCTAATGAATTAGTACATGAGAGAAAAGGCAAACATACGCTACAATGCTTGCCCATTTCTGATACACTCTCTAGAAGAACAATAGTTAGCATTTTACACCAACAGCTTGCATCCAGTATTAATTAATTAATCCTCCTAGCACGGAGATGTTAATGTTAAAAAATGTTAATGGTAAAATAATGTTAAAATGTTAAAAAATGTTAATGGTAAAAAAAAGTTTAATTTTTTTTATGTTAAAAAAAAAGTGCACTGTCTAATGCCAATTTGCAACTACAAAATGTCCACTTCTTTACCAGAAACCAGGAATGCTGTTTAGGGGCCTGGTGCTGCAGGTTTGCACCAGCTCCACACTTCTTAGAAACACAGTATTTGCTAAAAGCCATTGCATCACAGTCAACTGCTGCCAGTCACCTAAAAGGCCAGATGTTCAACAAGAAATTAGGTCCCTTAAACTCATCCAAGGAAATTAGTTTCATAGTCTATTGTCTCTTTAGGGATGACGATGTTTATTTCCCCAGCAATGTCCACATAAAATGCAAGCATATTTGAATATACAGCACCATCTATCATAGTGACTTTCTGATCAAGTGTTGATACAGTTTAGAGTTTTGCTGTTAGAAGATATTGCTGCATGCCTATCGGGAGGAGACTGGAACTCCACCCCAGGGTCAGAATATTCTTTGATGGCTAATATAGCTATGCATCTGAATAGCTCTGTGTGCAGCCTACTTTAAGCAGCCAAAAGAGACTTGGGAGGCTCTTGCCCATGGCTTGAGCATGATAAAACTGATCTTTGCCTGACAGTACAGCAGAAGCACATGGAATAAGCAAAGAGGAACAATTTAGATGCTGTTTCAAGGGCAGTAAGAACTGTCCCATAACTAAACATCACACAATCCCTAATTTTGTCTCTTCAGAAAAAAAAAAAAAAAAGCTGAATGACTCTACTCCTTACACGCAAAGAAGTGTTCAAGGAGGGTCATCAGAAATGAGTTGAAGACCCAAAGACAGCAACTCAGGACCACATGTTGATATGCTCCTGAACAGAGACGTCAAGAAGCCTACAGGGGATTGTACACAGCTCTTAAATGTCCACAGGAACAGTTAAATGTTATATTCTTACAAAGGTTTGAAAGGAGATTTTGGGGGTTTATATTCCTGATGCAGTAACTGTTTAAATATAAAAGCACAGGCTATATGACATTTTATAGGATGTGATTCACTTTCAGTGCAAAACTGCAATGAATTTAGGTAAATTTTAAAGAATGTGTAAAAGGGTGTCATAGTTAGAGGGGCCGGGACCAGTTTATCGTTATGTGGTTAGAAGCAAAAACTGTGTATTCTATACTCTCTATGTCATTGCTCACGGGCTGTAAACCAGTCATCAGTAGCAGCTGCCCAGGACCCGTTTGTGAGATGCTCCGTTCATGGGGGAGGAGCCGAGTGCTGCCACCCGGAGATGGTCTAGGGCGGAGGTCAGCACGAGAGTCCTGCCCCGCCGGATTTCGGGACCTGCTCGGAGCCTTCGGGAGCTGCGCGGACCTGCCTCGAGCTGCGGCCGGTTTTCTCCGGAGGAGGGGAGCGCCAGACCTTTCTCCACGGGATCGCTGCTTTCAGCGGGACTACTGCTTCAGCAGTATCTCCTCATCGGGACTGCTACCACCACCCCAGCCGGCAGTGTCGGGTTGTATGCGGACTCTGTTTCGGGGTGTTTCTTTGTACCGTTGCGTTTCTCTTGTTTTGTATTTCTGACTTGAGTCTCTCGCTGTTTTGCTTTTCAAACCATTACAAAGGGATATTTAGAAAAATGCACAGACTCAGTTCTTAGCCAGAGCAGGTAATGACTATCAGGCTATGACTCGCATCCTGCACACTCAGAATGAAATTAATAGTTTTCAGCCCTCCCATATCTGAAGTGAATCAGCATAAAACTTCCCAAATTGTACCAAAATCTAAAGCAAGTCACACTTACAGTTACAATCCCAGACAAAAAATATTAGTTCCTTCCCCTCCTTGGTAAGAAACTGTTATCATCCCAAGTTTATTGTGCAAACAGCTAACATCTTCCGAAAATTTCCTTAAGGGCAAGACCTGAACCTGCAAGGATTCTGCTGGGACCTCCTGAAAATGTGAAAGATTAGAACCGCAGCTTCAGGTGAAGGCAGAAGGTACAGATCTGATGTAAAAGGGATGAAAGGACGGCATACCCCAATCTGTACCACTAAAAGCGTCGATATTAGCTAGCGTAATCCAAAAGTCTGACCAAGAGGTCCCTACTTTCTTTATTAATGAACTGCCAAGATTTCCTCGTACACAAAACAGTTTCTGGTTTTTGAGAAGAAGCAGTGAGTTCTGTTTCAATTGATCTACTTTGCTGCCTGTTATAGTAAAGAAATCTTTTGCCAGCAGCTGAAGAGGTCACTATCTGAAGTCAACCTGCATCCTTTGACTCCTTTAACAAAAACAAGACTACTGTATTTTGTATTTTTTGAGCATCTTACTGAAGACAGCATCAAAGAGGATATTAGAAGCAGGTACATATTTGGCCTTGCCCACATCTTTCTATCAGCAGACTCCAGTGGTGGTCAAGATGACTTATTCAAGGCAGTCCCTCAGCTGGTCTACACTAATAAACAGCCTCCATGTGCTGGATCCTGAAATCACAGGAATATTTGCTAAGGACTCAAAGTAACTTCTTATGATTTGCTAGAAACTCTGAATTAATTTGTCCCTCCTCTGCATAAGGAGAAGTACTAATTCTTCTTACAGATCCAAAGAACTGTCACAGAATGAATCATCTAATGAATTACTCAAGTAGTTAGTTGATTCTCTGCAGATGGCCTTACTTTGGACCACAGCTCCCTACATGCAGCTCTATTGCCTTCTCTTTGTGACTTAAGCAGTACTATAAGACAAAGCGTTAAGTCCTGGTATTCCAAAGCAACATGATAGAAATATGAGTAATTGGACAAACATTGTATTTCTCCCTGGAGTTGTCTTCTACAGCAGGCTGTGCCCTATACTTATCTCTCAGACACTGTTGAAACATTTACTACATAACATTAAGCTAGCTGTAACTACATAAAGTTCAGCCAACCATACAGAGCTGCATTATAATTTTCTTTATAAAACGTATCCAGGATACACTTCATGGATGTCCAAATATAATACACTTGCAGACAGCCATGCAAAGTCCAGATGGAACCCAAGAAGGAAAGCTAGATCTTCTAGTTCAGTGGCACCTTGCAAGAGTGGCCATACTCACTGCCTGCTCCAGGATTAAATCAGCAGGTTTAACTAGAATTGCTCTACCCTAATCCACCCGCATCTGTGCACAGTCAGCAATGGCTTCTCGTTTAATGCAGAAATAAAAGCAGGTTCCCTTGCATAGAAAGAATAACCATCACCCAGCAGCATTAGCAGGCTCTCAGCCTCTTCCACAAGCCAGCACAGGATACGCATATCATCCTTGACATGTTGGCTCATTTCTGTTCCTAGAATTAATTCATAATGCCAATACAAACCTAATAAAAAGGCATTGTTTCTTCCACTTTCAGGATAGTATCTCAGAACAACACCCCTCCAAAGGTAGCAAAAATGAGGAATTTCAATTTCAGTAATACATTTTTCAGAGGAAAGAACAGCTGAAGAGCACAAGGAAAAGTTGGCCAGAATTACAGTCCTTAAACTGTTCCAGAAAAAAAAAGAACCTGCTCAGCTTTGATAATTTCCTTTTTATTAAGCAAGCTCATTTGGTGCTTCTTCATCTATTTCATCACAAACTGTTTAGACAGAAAATCAGTGTAGGCAGCAGCTCATCACCTGTCAAAGCTGTCAGTGCAGAGGTTGCATCCCTGATGTAGCAGTGGCATGTCTCAACACATATCTTAGCAATTAACAACATTTCAGGCATTTTTTAATAAAGCAAGATTTATTACAGTGAAAAATAATTAATCTGCAGGAGATAGCCTTTGTCCTATTTTTATCTGCACTGTGCCAAGCCAGTTACATATCTGCAGACCTCTCTAAGTATTTGGAGGCCTCAACTGTCCTCTGTAAATCATGGGAAGCACCACAGTTAGGTCTGTCTGTGGTCTTTTTCCAAATGTGCTGATGTTAATCAACCCACCCTTCCTGTAACCAAAGCTTTGGTTAACAACAGTGCGCTTGTCTTGCATTTTCTATAGGCCTGCATTCAGACAGGCTGGACAGTTTTCTAGTTTTGCTTCAGCTTTTCTTCTGACAGATACTTTAATACAGGTTACTTCAAAACTTGACAGCCTCTCCCGCAGGTGCAGGGCACACAGCTATGTTTTTACCCTTCTAACTGTATTTCTCTCTGCCATGAGTTCTACAGATGCAGCCCTCCAGATGTAGCACAGCTCTTTGCTACAGCACATCCTTTCTTAAACCCACACATCTCAATGACGAACCAAAAAGAGAGACAGGATATGTGCAAGTGCCATCCCTGCATGTGATGATCTGTGAGACACTTTTTATGTATCTTTATACGCTTAGCTGCCCCTCCCAACTCCACATTTACTCTTCTTGATACATCCTCAGGAAACTTTTCACCCTGCATGACAATGCTGTTTGGACTTTGCCCTGCAGCCCAGTAACTCCTACTGTTTCCAGAACTATATTGCAAGGACAATTAATCTCTCCCTATCACATGAAAACCATGGTACAGCCATCAATTCTAAGTAGGCAAAGTGCTCATATTTGCCTGTTACATACATTTTTATAAACCAGGCATTATTATTTCATAGGAGTGTAATTATTTTATTCCATTTCACCAGGTTTCTGTACCAGGGTTCTGGCAAAAGGCCATCAGAATGTATAGTGTAAAAGGCAGAAAGAATAATGTTATAGATGCAGCAAGGAAAGGACAGTACAGACTGTGTGAAGTTACCAGCATTTCAGCAGGCAGTGAAAAGCTGAAAGATACAGAGACAAATCAGTAACTGCAAGGGCATCAGATGGGTATAATAACTGTCTGAAATTCGTCCAAATAAAATGATACAACACAACTGATAGGAGATGATGAAGAGACACTTTAGCTAACAGTGACTGACCTTAAATAGCCAGAAAGGCTCAAACAAAAGTAGGGAAATAGATCTCTTACAGGAGAGGTGTTAACCCTCAAACAGTTAAAATCAGAGGACAGGTCATTCACAGAGAAATTTCTGTTTCATAGGCTTATTATAATTTAGAAGAAAGGACAACTGATGCTGCTGCTACAATTCTGGCTGCAATGTCCCACCCCAAAGCCTCTTGAGACTCATGGCACTCATACTGCTATAACAAGTCCGCAGACTGCAGGAAGCAGGGAATAAAGATGGTGAAACTGAGTTTCTGCACAAAGCAGAATTCAGAAGGGTGTAATTCCTACACACATCTCTTCACCTCGGGTAATTCTTCAGGTGCAAGCCTAAACAGGAGGGCTATTTGTGCCAGGTTACTCATCAAGATGTAAGACCTCAAATACCAGAAAGCCAAGAATAAGAGCAATTGCAGAGAAGGAATTTTATAAATAAATAAGTAAATAAATCTTATTTTCTCCATTCCTTATCCAAACTCTGCACCAGAAAAATCCCAGATTAGTCAGTAGCCAAAAAAGGAGTTATTCTACATGTTAGAACTGCTCAGGCATAGGCAGAGAGCTAGTATCATGGCTGATTTAGATCCTGAGCAGATGACTGCTACACTCTGTGCTACATTAGTGTGTGCTTTGACTGCCCTTTAAGTCAACTCATCTCAAAACACAACCACCTAGGACAGAGGGAAAACCTCATCCCATATCTGGTGCTGTGCTATGAGCCCAAGCAGGGATGGACACCACAGAGCTTTCTGAGCACACAAACCAGCCCACTTGTTTTCTTCTGATCGCAAATTCTTTTAATCTCTGGCCTCACTCACAGATAAAACTAAGCCTCTATGTACGGACAAATCCTACACATTGACAGCTTGTAAAAGCCTCTGTACTGAGGATTTCAAGGTGTAATTTGCAACCCACATTTCACTAACAGAGTAGAAGCTATCAAATATTCAGAAAAAACTTCCAAACCACAGCTAAGGAGACAAGCACACTACAGGGCACTGGGAACAAGCACTGTTTGCAAGTGCCAGGCATCTGCCAAACACCTAAGAAAATCTATATACACCCATATATGAAACTGTAAAGCCAACAGCATTCCCCAAATACACAGCATTATGTACCACGTGTATGAGGTTCATTCTGAGCTTCAGGAGTAAGCTAAAACCAGACAAGACTCCCATGGAAAAAAAGGTTATTTTTTATTCTGATCAGCTTCTCAGTTCAGTTTGCTGCTCTTGTGAGCATGGATGGAGTAGAGTATGGACAGGAGTGAAAACTTGAAGATATCAAGACTTTATTTCAGCATCAGTGCTGACCTATAGCCTGTAGCTGACTTTACAGACACTGCTTGTTCTTCTGTCACAACATTCACAGCAATGTTTCATGACTTTTCCATATTTAGCCTTCTATTACTAAATGCTAACACCTAATTTCCAGAAGCAGCCCCTTTGCAAAATGGATTTTACTAAACTGATTATGTAGTATGTCAACTTTGTTCTTTTAATGTTAGTAAATATTTTCTGCCTTCACATTTTATGGAAAGCACACACACATGTCTCCATGTTCCCAATCCCAGCAGCTCATTGCATCCTTGGGCACAGCTGAATAGCTTTCACTGTCCAGAGGGAGTGGACATTTTTCAGCAAGAGATCTTATTCTTTTGGAACCGTGTGCTTCACGAATTCCACTACAGTTTGACAAATAAATTATAAAGTACCTCACCAGTTTCAGCAAAGTACTTCTGATTTGCATTTGTGTAGCTAAAAATAGGATTCGGATGAAAAGTCCAAGACAGGGGCAGCTTGATTCAGCTCTCTGTTTATTCCCAGTGCTAAGTGAGTCAGCTAATGAAAAGCTTATGGGACAGACAGCGTCACTGACCTTTTTGTGAAAATCCCCTTGGAGATAGATGCAGTACATCAAGTATTTGAATCTTGATCATTCCTGCTCATGTCAGTTTTAGACAGAAAAAATAATCCTGACACCAGAGGATCTACTAAGATCACATCAACACAGTGGCCCAGGAAGGTTTCCTTGAGCAGTGATGATACCAGGTTTTCATTCTTTTGCTTAGCCCAGTTTCATTCGCAACTCATTCCCACCCTGCAGACTTTGTATCTCATTTTTGACATTTCTAGACATTTTACTTAAATCTCTCACTATTCACATCTGGAGACTTCTCTTGTAGGATATTCCAAAAATCAGTTGTCCAATACAACACTGATTCAGAGGTTAACTGCTGTCTTTCGATCACTGTAATAAGAACTGAGAAGACACCAGCCGCTAAGGAATTGACACACTTATCCTGAGGCAGAAACTCTCTTTACAACACTGCTCACAACAGAGCAGAGATACCCTGATTAAGCCCAGCAGCTAAGATATGCACACTTGTAATTCAAACAGAAGACACTTCTTGTAGACAGATATGATGAATGAATCTGAGGAAGCAAACCAAAAACATTTGAGATACTTCTTTCTCGAGTGTGAGTCAACATAACAGAAAGTGAGTGCAATATATTCAGTAGACTACCATCTTTCATCTATCCACAAAGCACATTTATTTCATAAATTAGAACTATTACTATGTCTGATGAATACCATAAAGAAGATGCATTTGTCTGACTTTGACAGTGGGCAGCACTAAAATGTGCACAGGATCAATCTCATCTAGATTATTTCCATACTTTCTGCTATGTAGAACAAGGTACAGACCTAAGAGCACTCCTGCTTTTGTTCAAGTTCCTCAAGCCAGAATTTTTCATAACTCATACCTGCTCATTCACTACACCACCCATTTCTTGTTATACCTCCGTCACAAAATCAGGCAGCTATAGTGATAGCTTTGTCTTGATGACCCTGCTGTTGTGAGTGATCCCATCGCCTTGTCTCTACCTGCAACCAGCTTACCTCATATTTATTAGCTCTCCTGCACAGGCCATTTCCATCATGCAAATGAGTAAAGTTGTTAGTACAGTGAGGTCTTTGTTCAAGAGTACGGTTTCTGGGAATAACAGCAATACACAGTCATTAATATGCTGCATTATGAAAATCCAATCACATACCAAATTAAACTGGCTTTAGTAATCCTGAAATTACTATTTAAAAAAAATAAATACTTACAATAAGGGATGGAGAGGATGAAAATCAGAGAGTGCAGCAATAATGACATAAACCAGGGGAAAATGATACATGAATAGGAAACAAAAATATTAAGGAAGCTTTGAAAAGACAGTAGTGAAAAGCAAAATATGATATAAAGCAGTGAGAAACCTACAGACACTAGGCCAAAACATCTAGGCTTCTTCTCCTTGTTCTGTGAAATGAGAGAAGAGTCAGAGGGGTGAAGGGCCAGCAATTTAAAACTAAACCTAAAATGTCAGCTAATCCACTGGAATTTTGAGCCAAACATCAGAGGTTAAGATTGAAGCAGATTTAGATTGAGAACTGGGCACTGATATCAGCTTACAAGAACAGTTAGGTTTCAGCAGAGGAAAGACTCTCCAATGACTGCAAGGCCCTGATTTCCTTGCAAGGCACCATCAGCTCAGTATCAAACTGCCTGTTTCATCCTTACCTGCAGCAAGCTTCTTGCTACTCCCCCTGAAGCAAAGGTCTCTGACTCCAAGCAGGACCAGAATCAGGCTGAGTGGAGGACTGATGTGGTTCAGCAGCTCCTATACTCAAAAAGCTGTGTGGCTGTGCCCACAGCAACCCTTTGTCCCAAACTGGGATTACACATAATCCTCTGACCCCAGGATGCCTTATTGCAGCCTTTCAGTATTTAAAGGGGGCCTGTAAGAAAGATGAGGACATTTTTTTTAGCAGGGTCTGTTGCAACAGGATGAGGGATTATGGTTTTAAACTAAAAGAGGTAGATTTAGGAAGGCTATAAGGCAGGCTTATTTTACAATGAGGGTGGATAAACACTGGAACAGGATGGCCAGAGAAGTGACAAACATTCAAGGTCAGGTTGGACAAGGCTCTAAGGGCCTGATATAGTTGAAGAAGTCCCTGCTCAGTGCAGGGGGTTTGAACAAGATGACATTTAAAGGTCCCTTCCAACCCAAAACATTCTATGATTTACTACTGGATGATAAGAGCGCATTATGCTGAGTACTAGCAGGCTTGGAGAATGTTCCTGAGATACATAGGCTGTGGATGCCCTGGGGTACCTGCAGTACCTTTTCTCATGGAGCCACTGCCTGCATCCCACCATCATCCTCTGCACACACCAACTGGAAAAAGAAATGAAACAAAGGAAGCAAGTAGAGAAAAAGTCTCTGAAATTATAACCCCCAAGCATCTCAATTTCTCTGATTCCCATCTGTACAAAGTAACTGTGCACACAATGGCAAGTACTAGCTTCCCAAAACAAAGCAGCAGCAGCCAAAACTGTATATGTTAAGGAATCTTCTTAGTTGGTCATTTTCTTGGATGAGACCCCAGTGAATTTTCACTTATCTCAGTTCCTGAAAAAGCCATCCTCGACCTCAGTGCCCAAATCTATGCCCAGACAGCAGAGTTTTTCTGTAAGGGAGGAATTGTACCCAGTCTTGAGATAACTACAAAGGTCTTCGTGCATCTCAGTGGTTCAGCTTTTTTTCTCATTCTTCTTGTTAAAATACCGCTCTTAAAATAGTTTGCATAGCTGGAGCAAAATCTGAATCCATCACCCATTCCATTAATTCATTCAGTTATGTCTTCCCCTGGTTTTTAATCAACATTTTGCCCTAGTAGCTCAATGCTAATCATGCAAGTGCTACAGCAGACAAGAACTAGGGCCCCTCTGTAGCATTATCTCTGTGTCTAAGTGCAGAGGAAAAAAGCTGCAGTACTAAGACCACATCCAACAGCAGGTGGGAAGNCAAGGCTCTAAGGGCCTGATATAGTTGAAGAAGTCCCTGCTCAGTGCAGGGGGTTTGAACAAGATGACATTTAAAGGTCCCTTCCAACCCAAAACATTCTATGATTTACTACTGGATGATAAGAGCGCATTATGCTGAGTACTAGCAGGCTTGGAGAATGTTCCTGAGATACATAGGCTGTGGATGCCCTGGGGTACCTGCAGTACCTTTTCTCATGGAGCCACTGCCTGCATCCCACCATCATCCTCTGCACACACCAACTGGAAAAAGAAATGAAACAAAGGAAGCAAGTAGAGAAAAAGTCTCTGAAATTATAACCCCCAAGCATCTCAATTTCTCTGATTCCCATCTGTACAAAGTAACTGTGCACACAATGGCAAGTACTAGCTTCCCAAAACAAAGCAGCAGCAGCCAAAACTGTATATGTTAAGGAATCTTCTTAGTTGGTCATTTTCTTGGATGAGACCCCAGTGAATTTTCACTTATCTCAGTTCCTGAAAAAGCCATCCTCGACCTCAGTGCCCAAATCTATGCCCAGACAGCAGAGTTTTTCTGTAAGGGAGGAATTGTACCCAGTCTTGAGATAACTACAAAGGTCTTCGTGCATCTCAGTGGTTCAGCTTTTTTTCTCATTCTTCTTGTTAAAATACCGCTCTTAAAATAGTTTGCATAGCTGGAGCAAAATCTGAATCCATCACCCATTCCATTAATTCATTCAGTTATGTCTTCCCCTGGTTTTTAATCAACATTTTGCCCTAGTAGCTCAATGCTAATCATGCAAGTGCTACAGCAGACAAGAACTAGGGCCCCTCTGTAGCATTATCTCTGTGTCTAAGTGCAGAGGAAAAAAGCTGCAGTACTAAGACCACATCCAACAGCAGGTGGGAAGACAGAGAAGGAGATAATAAAAATAAAGATATACATAATTCTTCTCCAATCAGAAACAGAAAACACAGCTTACCAGCTGCTCTTAATGCTTTTTCTCAGTGAACAAATTCTTCAGTCTTCAGATAAATACAATTAGTTGTTCAGTTTAGGCAGCCACAGCGATTACAGAGCTATAGGTTACTATACAAAGAAAGGAGACCATATATGTCTGGACCAAGTAATCATAAAGTGGATGCTAAATGCTTTGAGGAGTTTGCATACTGTGAACTCTTATCATTTCATGGTTGCTAAGCCAGAGACAGCTTCTGACCACCACATCACCTGTCAGTCCTTCTCTGTTAGTAAACAGCAGGTCTAGTGATGCATCTCCCCTGATGGGCTCACTTACCAGCTGAGTCCACACACTCCAGGAACCTCCTGGACTGTTTCCTCTCTGTTGTGTGTGGGTGGTTAGGGTCCGGCAATCGGAAGATATCACGATGTACGGAAAGATGGGCCCCCCCTCCTGACAGCCTGATAGCCAATAGTGCTTGATTTATGATGTGAGCAGACGGATGTGACGTTGTAAATCAGGGCTATAAAACACCGTGCCACACACTAATAAACGCCATTTTTCATCCATCACATTGGTGTCTGCGTGCTGATGGACCACGCGGCCATGGGGGAGTCGCCGTGCCGTCCCTGAACCAGGTTGTCACGCCTGATCGCAGGCAACAGCTGTGCTGTTTCCAGCCGATGTCTGGTAAGTTTAAGTACCCCATTAGAACCAGGACTGGTAATTTTTATACTTCTTCCAGCCACTTGTAGAATGCTGGGGTACATAAAGAAGAGTGTGGCCAGAAGGTTGAGGAAGGTTCTCCCCACCTGCTACTCTGCACTAGTGAGACCACATTTGGAGTATTGTGTCCAGTTCTGGTCTCCCCAGTTCAAGAGGGACAGGGAAATACTAGAGAGTGTCCAAAGGAGAGCTACAAAGGTGATTAAGGGACTGGAACATCTCTCTTCTGAGGAAAGGGTGAGAGCCCTATTTAGCCTGGAAAAGACTGAGAGTGGACCTTATGAATGTTTACAAATATCTGAGGAGTTGGTGTCGAGTAAAAGGGGCCAGTCTCTTTTCAGTTGTGCCCTGTAATAGGATGAGAGTTAATGGTAGCAGCTGGAACACAGGAAGTTCCACCTCAACATAAGGAAAAACTTCTTCACTGTAAGAGTGACAGAGCCCTGGAACAGGCTGCCCAGAGAGGTTGTGAAGTCTCCTTCTCTAGAGATTTTCAAGACCCATGTGATCTGCTCCTGTGGGGACTGCCTTGGGTGATCCTGCGCAGGCAGGGGGGTTGGACTTGATGATCTCCAGAGGTCCCTTCCAACCCCTACCATTCTATGATTTATCTGCCTCTTCACCCTGTTTGGGTGGTCTGTAACAGACTCCCTGCAGGATATCTTCCTTACTGGACTTTACCCTTATCCTTACCCATAAACACTCAACTTTGCCATCACAGTCATCAATCTCTATATAGTCAAAACACTCCCTAACATACAGGGCCACCCCATCACCTTTCCTTCACTGCCTAGATTTTCTGAAGAGCTTGTAGCACCCCAATCATGAAAGTCATCCCACCACATTGCTGCAATGCAACTGTGTCATAGTTGTCCTGCTGCACAATGGCTTCCGTCTCTCCTTGTTTGTTGCCCATACTGTGTGCACCAGTGTACACACACTTGTGCTGGGATATCAGCTACACCCCTGACTTGGTGTACCACCATCAGGTTCATCTCTAGTGACCCTGGTTTCATCCCCTTCCCCCTTNTGCAGGATATCTTCCTTACTGGACTTTACCCTTATCCTTACCCATAAACACTCAACTTTGCCATCACAGTCATCAATCTCTATATAGTCAAAACACTCCCTAACATACAGGGCCACCCCATCACCTTTCCTTCACTGCCTAGATTTTCTGAAGAGCTTGTAGCACCCCAATCATGAAAGTCATCCCACCACATTGCTGCAATGCAACTGTGTCATAGTTGTCCTGCTGCACAATGGCTTCCGTCTCTCCTTGTTTGTTGCCCATACTGTGTGCACCAGTGTACACACACTTGTGCTGGGATATCAGCTACACCCCTGACTTGGTGTACCACCATCAGGTTCATCTCTAGTGACCCTGGTTTCATCCCCTTCCCCCTTCAAGCCCCGACAGCTCATAAACAAGAACCCTTTAACCTCTTCAAGACAGCTGAGCTCTGTTGCCAGAAAGCCTGGTACCCTGTAAATCTCCCCATGATCAAAAACCCCAAAATTCTAACAGTAGCACCAGCCTCTGAGCCACGTGTTAATCAGGCATGTTTTCCTGGCCCTTTCAGTACTCTTCCCTGCCACTGAAGGGATTGAGGAAAACATGATCTGCATTCCTGAGCCTTCCACCAATCATCCCCAATGCCCTTTTAATCACTCTTGTACTTCTATCTGCAATCTCATACTCCAATCTGCATTACCAGAAAAGGGTAATAATCTGTACCAGACCAGGGAGTTTCCTAGTGGTGTCTCTAACCCAGGGCCCAGGGAGGCAGCACTTCCCTGCAGCTTGGTTCTGGTCGGCACATGGGGTCTCTGTTCCCCTCAGAAGGGAATCGCCTATGACAATAACCCTCCTTTTTTTCTTAACACAAGCAGTTTTATTGTATGGGGCTGGCTGACCCACTCCAGGCAACCCCCTGGTCAGACTTTCAACTACATCATTTCCCTGGCCNGTCCCGGGCCTTCAAGTTCCAGAGCCCCATACCTGTTGTGTAAGGACAAGTGGCAAGGTGAGGGAGGCCAGGAGGGAATTCACCAGTCTCCCCATGCAGGGACCTGTTTCCATTCCCATCTCTTAGGTCCCCTCCTTCTGCCTGACGGTGAGAGGGAAGGGGGTCACTCTGCTTTTTGTGGAGCCTCCATCTATTGCCCTTGCCTCAGGCCACAGCCATCCATCTCCCTCTCACACTCCCGGATGCTCCTTAAT
>VWZY01010082.1:34369-74412 GCA_013399075.1 Chloroceryle aenea
CTCCCACCACACACAGGGGTCTCTCTGCTGCCCTCCAGTAGGGAGTGCCAGGCTCTGGCCCTCGCTCAGGCACTCCCTGCACCCCGAGACCTGGACAGCTGCATGTCTGTGAGAGAGCCCTGGCTGGGTCTCCATGTTCCTTTTGGCGATGGACTCCTTAGATGGGTCTGTCTGGGTGGACGCATCAGGCCTCAAAGGNTCACTTCCGTCTCCGGCTCGCATGTGCGAGTTGCGGGCATGCAGCGGCTATTTTTCCGCCGCCGGTTTCCCTGTTTCCGGGGGTCCCCTGCTCCCCTCAGAAACTTCGCGCTTGGCCACAGAACGTACCGGTGCCGCTGCCTCGCCCTTGGCGGTCTGAGTGAGCTTTCCGCCCTTCTCGCTATTCAGCACTTCTCCCAGTACTTGAAAACCACCCTGCAGGGCCCCAGTAGCCCCACACCATTAAGGGAGAAGATTTTGTCCTTTGGCCGCATACCGGCTTGGCACACACATTGTGTCTAAGCTATGTGTATGCTGCTCGGCTTAAAAGACAACACTAAAGGCTTTTGTTTGAGCTTATCTAGAATTAAGATGTAGGCATGACTTGTATACAAAACCACTTTCCATGAAGCCGTTTGCAAAATGACATCAGGAATGGCAAATTGACTACGGATAAACATCTAATTTGCATTCACAGATACTGCAGATAAAGAACTGTTGGGCTACAGGTAAGATCCAGCACTGCATTTATCTCTTAACATCAGCTCAAAAGAAAAACAAACCAACAACATCCAGTGAGGAAATATTAAAAAGATCTGTGTAGGATAATAAAAACTAAACCTGAATGCACAAGTAATTCAGATGCACAAACACTTTGTAGAACATATTCCAGTCATCACTAAGTGCTTAAATCAAGTATTCATTTGGCCAGGAATTAAAATAGAGGAAAAAAAAAAAAAGAAAAAAAAATATATAAAATGATGACTAATTTTGATGACATACACCATCAAAAATGTGGAGTTTCATTAGTGTAGTCCTTCTGATGACTCCTGCCAGCCAGCACTTCCAGGATTTTCTGCTCAAGAAATTGCTGCCCCCTCCCTCACCCACCCAGGTCTCTGAGAAGGTGATATCATCAGTGTGTAATGCACTTACATGATGGGAAAAACATTCATCAGTGACCTGGCTGAAAGGATGGAGTGTACCCTCAGTAACTTTGCTTATGATACAAAACTGTGAGGAGTGGATGACACACCAGAAGGCTGCTCTGCCATTCAGTGAAACCTGGATAGACTGGAGAGCTGGGCAAAGAGGAACGTCATGAAGTTCAAAAAGGACAAGTGTAGGGTCCTGCACCTGGGGAGGAATTTCCCCATGCACCTGTACAGATTAGGGTTGACTTGCTTGGAAGGCAGCTCCACAAAGATGAACCTGGAAATCCTGGTGAACAACGGGTTAACCATGAGCCAGAAGTGTTCCCTTGGGGCCAAGAAGGCCAATAGTATCCTGGGATGCATTAAGAAGAGCATGACCAGCAGGTCAATTCCTCTCCCTTCTGCCCTAGTGAGGCCATATCTGGACTACTGTATCCAGTGAGACAGAATACTACTGGATAGAGTCCAATGGAGGGCTGCAAAGATGATGAGGGGACTAGAACATCTCTCTTAAAAGGGAAGACTGAGAAGACCTAGGTCTGTTTAGCCTGGAGAAGATAAAAAAGGGCTTTTATCAATGCTTATAAATATCTAAAGGGCAGGGGTCAGGAGGATGAGGCCAGACTCTTTTCAGCGGTGCCCAGTTGATAGGACATGGGGCAATGGACATAAACTGGAGCACAAGAAGTTCCACTTAAATGTAATGAAAAACTGTGAGAGTGATGGAGCACTGGAACAGGCTGCCCCGAGAGGGGCGGAGTCTCCTTTTTTTGAGACTTCTAAAACCCACCTGGAAGTGTTCCTGAGCATCCTGTTCTAAGTGAACTTGCTTTGGCAGGTGAGGTGGACTAGGTGATTGCCAGAGGTCCCTTCCAACCCCTACCATTCTGTGATTCTATGAAACAATCTGGCTGATGGTATTTCATTTTAACTGGTTCCTTTAAATGGTATTAAATACTCATTCCAGAGTCACCATATCTAGCTGCCTTCATTCCAGATTTCAGCTTTCCTTGTTAGAGCAGTACCAAACTGGTCTGCCAGTAATGAAATGGCAAAACCACGGGGATCATTATTGAAATAATCTTTTCTCTCCTTTGTAAGCATTTATATGCGCTTTTTATACTATGCATTACTTTTTGTTATTTCTTCCATCAAGTATGTCATGCACTTATTTTAATGAGTGTTTCATACATATGATACATATGCAAGCAAACTCAATTGTTAATAGTAATTTTATGAATGCTGTGTATCTTTCAACATTACATTTAGTCATCTCCCTGTCTGTACACTCTTCTCCATGCAGTATTGCTGGTGCCTTGTGGAGCCCATTAATCTGTTCACAGACCTACAATTACTCCACTGAGTATCTAATATTTTAATTTATCTACTATGTTCGGTAACCACAAAGGTAAAAATTTGACTTATGATTTTTCAGGCCTTTCAGCTGTGCTTTATCCTACATTACAGAGCTGAGGTAGTGGTAGGTGACACTGTTCACAGGAGGTGGTCGTTCATTTAATTAAAGAAGATGCCTCTGTGCCGTTTCAGGCACATGGAACTTGTCTGTTATTGTGAACTCACTTGAACAGTTAGAGCCCAGCCCTGACCTCATTACATTTGAAGTTACAGCAATAGAAACTCCAACTTGTTAGCATTTGATAAGAATCTGCCTTTGACCGTATACACAGAAACACAACTGCAATAATTGTGTTTTAAAAATACAAAATAGAGAAGATTCATACTTTAAAGCTACCTACAGCTATCACTAGTCCAGATCCGAACACCCATATTTGGCACAGGAAGGACTTTTGAAATTAAAACAAAAAACTAAAAACAAAAACTCCTCTACAGTAATTTCATACTTGTTTAGGGGCACTGCATTTCCAGAACATTTCAGTGTTTTCCTGCTTTAGGGTCACAATAACTTGAGTTTGCCGAACTGCAGGAAGAACATAAATATAGGATGAATGAATCCCTTAGGAATTGATATCTGTTTAAGCTGCAGGTCATGTGAGCCTGAATTGTTCCTTTTGCCCCAGTCATAAAGTATTTTCATCAGGTTTCTCAGAAAGATTAGCAGAAGCAGAACTGACAGTTTACCACTGTTAAAGAGATGGCCATAAAGTGCTAGCAATGGGAAGCACTATGCTAGATTAACCAGTATTGTTGTGAACCTCACTCTACAGCCTGAGCAATGGTTTTGGTGGGGATTTCCCACAAAGGTGGCCAGGCTCTAAAATATCATTACAGACTCTGGAGGAGTTGAGAGTCTATACTATCCCACTAACAAAAGCCCAGTTGCTCACTGTCTCGAATTTCTCTCTTGGAAAAACACTGCAGAAGCAGAGGCCACCCAGACATTAATATTTCTATCACACTTTCAAAAATAATAGTTCATAGGGCCTGGAGTGCTCCATATGGATGACCTGATACTGCACAGTGACATCCAAAATGTTCCTAACTTCAGCAGCCCAGTGACTAAGGAAGTATGTCAAAACCTCTGCAGCTGCATATTGAGGAGCCCTTTGACGACCACAGTAGAAAGGAGAGGAGCATGCAGAAACTCAACACTGACCATAAGAGCTAGAGTGTGTGTATAGGCATATCCAGACTTGTTTGTGAGCAGCATAAGATTCGCAGCTCCCCTCCCTCTGCCTGGAAAGATGCACAAAACCACAAAAATCCATGGCCCAACAAAATGAAAATTAAACAAGTATAGGATGGAATAAACTAGCTGTTCAGATAGGTACAGTGGTATGAGAGGACATGAACAGCAAAAGCAATGGGTCAGATGGTCTGATTCAGCGTCTGAGAAGGGTTATGATTTCTTCTGTCCTGGTAAAAAAATCCCATAGCTATATTTGTGCTTTCTTTGGTTGATTGGTGTGTTTTCTGAGACAACTTTAAAGCTGAAGAATTTTCAATTCTGATGGTTCCTGTGGGCACTGAAACAACTTCACAATATGGCAAAACAACAATGCTCCAGGCACAAGGGAGAACAGGCAGATCACAACGCCACAGAGATGAAGTCCTTTGATATGCTTATAAGCACAAGAAGACCATCCTAATGTCATCAATTAGTAAGATGCATTTTTGCCATTTCAGACATTAAGGGAGATCAGACTCAGATACAAATCATCCAGCTTCAGAGAACTGCCAATAAAATATATCTTGGCAAATGCTGAACTCTCTGTGCTATTTGCAAACTGGCAGATACTCCAGGTTTCTGCAGACTAATATAATTACTTTGCTTTTATTTTTTAAATTAAAAAAAAAGCTCTGGGCCTGTTTTTACCATATTTTTTAGCAAAGAAATCTTCTAGATGCTATCCTTCTCTCAGAGATCCTGGTGACACAGGTCTGACACAGATAACATGAACTAGATGCTTTTTTTTTTTCTGCTTTCTCCCTCAAGGACATACTTTTTGTTCATAATCCCAAATTGTAAGCTGCTTCAGTGCATGGAGATTTGAGGCATAAGATCGGCCATGAGCTGAGATGTGCTGGCCTTGCATCTCCTCAAACAACTGATGTCTCAACAGTGAATGATTGATTCATAGCTGTCCTCACTAGTGCCTACTCTCTGTCTTCAGAGGAATAAAATCTTGCCTCGGCAAAAAAAGAAAAGCAACTGCATTTCTAACTCCTCTTTCAAAGTTTTTAACTTTTTTTTCTATCATTTCTGCTAGAAATCAGATGTTTTCAGAATAGCATTAAAAAGAAGGTTAAATAAAGAGCATGCAAATATGTTTGCATATCATGACAAACTGCTAAAATACTCTCTCATGGCTTTTTCTTATTTGTTCCCACATAAGAAACATACTGAAAAAAGTTTTCAAACTGAAAAGCACTGAAGTTTCTCTGAGATATTTCATATTCTTCCATTAGAGGAGAAAACCCAACTAAAAAAAAAAGTATTAATAAAGTAGGAATTTTATCATTGTTTGGAAAAATGTGGTCTCTTCAGAAACTGAGCATGGAAAACCGGACTTCAGCAGCAGCAGGATTGAAACACAGAACCAGGCCCAAGGGTGGTTAAGCCAAACCAAACCAAACTAAACTCAGTGCAGCCCAACCTTGTCTAAGTCTGAAACTTTATGCTGTTGCTTGCTTCTCTCCCCATTACTGAAAATGGTGCAACAGGAAGCCCATAGGAGAAACACTTGCATGAAAATCTATATTGGTGCTCTAGCCTCAATCGGCAAAGGACAAGGCAGTCTATTCCTTGCCAAGGTAGGTATCCAAGAAAGTACAACAAGCCTTCCAGAGGTGCTCCTCCAGGTGCACTTAAAGGGCCTAGCTGAGAGGTGAGCAGTTTGGGGAGAGCAATGTCAACTGAGCCTCTGCTCTGCAACTTCCCACTGATACAGTGGGACAGGCTGGGGAGCTTGTTGCAGAGCAGGAGGTTTCATGGGAGGTTTGAGAGGGGCTCAGCAGAGCCTGTGATTTACTCAGAGTGGATTGCTACTCCCTGTATATCAGCCTGTTTAAATAAAACCAGTCAAGTGGGAAAAAATAGATTTTGGAACAGCAATAAGAACAAAGGAAAAAAAGACTCAACATACTCTACATTTTCTATACTAGTGAAAAACAGTTCTCCAACAGTCCTGATGGAAACAAGCTTGTATTTAAAGGTAGGTCTCCACCCGCCTCCAAATAACAAAAAAACCCTGTATTCTGTTAGTTTGGAAAACAGAATCCCTGAGGATTTCTTTAAGAATGAACAATATCTTCATTCATAAGAGGTAAAGTTACTCTTACATATCAATGAGATTGTGTATCCTACAGCTGCTCTGCAGCTATATATCACAGCTCCGCATGTTGTGATTCAACATTGGCCCAGCTTCCTGACACATATCAGCATCTTTGTTTAAGCTGGGAGCACTTACAGATATTCACTAGAGTGAAGGTATTGGGGATTTTTCTAAATTGTGCTGTAAATATTGCTACTCATTCAAGGTCTCCCTTTAACAAAGTAGTCTCTAAAATACATAACCAAACACTCAAACAAGAACATTCAAAGTGTTGTAGGAAATGCTGCTATATTGCTATAATTAGTCATAATAATGAATTCCAATATTTATCTGTCTCAGTAAGTATCTGTATTACCACCACACCTCAGTCACCAATGTATACTAGGGCTCCCTTCTAAGCACTTTACAAACACAAACAAAATGATTCTCCCTAATTTACAGTTCACTCATAAGCTTCTTATTCTACAAGATTGGCATAGAACCTCAACCTGAACATTTCCTTTTTCTTGTCCACAGTGTGTGGTGCCATCAGTTACTTAGTCTCTGATACTTGCTGTCCATGTCTCCTTAGGGTAAGAGGTGATTGTGCAGCTTGGTGCAGGAGGTTATTTTTTAACTGATTTGGTCAACTAGCTCTCCATTAGCACTGCAAAAGGTTTACTATGCAGTTGGGATTCTGTTTATGAGCAATACAAACACTGTTGATATAACCCTCCTTCATAGATCTGTTTATAATATTTTCTACATATATTTCTATGGGAGATACATTTCAATGAGGCACGTGTTGTTAATGCAAGTATTTAAACAAACAAATAAAAATCTGATGGCATGTTTTAAATTTAGGAAAATAAATATTTAAACAGCACTAAGAGCAGGGGTTCTGTTCTGCTTTGAGTTAGAATGGAATTAATGCAGTTCCGTGATTTTACTTCTCAGATAAGTCTCTTCTAACTAACTGCATTTTCTGAAGTTAATGGCATATTTTTGCAGACAATCTGTTTCTAGCAGTGATAAAGCTTGGTGTTTAGAGATAATACCAAGGACTGGTGTGGGCACAAAGCCTCTTGCTTATACTTACTCCTGTGCAGACCAAGGCTAAACCTTGTGTGCCACACTGGGAGTGCAGACAGCAAAAGGCTGTACCTGCAGGGAGGAGTGGACAGGACAGGTCAAACTCTCTTCTTCAATGGGCAGCATCCAAGGAGGACTCTGTCCATTCTGCCTTCTATCCCAATCGATGTGTTCCTGAATCCAGTTCCATAATCCAGCTCCTGAGACCAATTCCTATCTTCCACGGAGTTCAGTCTGTGTCCCCAGTGCCTGGTCCCCAGCATCAGAAAGCTTCATTCTACAAAGTCTCCTGAACTACCCTGCCTCTCTAGAATGGGACATCTAGCTTTTCTTTTGGTTACCTATTCCCAAATACTTAGTATTTCAGTGTTATTACCATAGGTGCTTGTTCAGTATTTCTGGTAACATGATTTAAATGTATGTACACATAGAGCAATCCTTTCAGAATAATATTTTTTTCACTGGATCACTCTCACAGAGCAGGGAGCTCTTTAGATCTCAACAGAATGCAGCAAGCAGCTTCCCCCTCACAAAGCTATCCCATTGTTAGTGCAAATAGTTGTTGGCAGTCCATTTGGTTATTTTTTCCATCAGGCACAGCTGTGTTTATATTAACCTAAAACAAAGAAAATAAAAAACATCCCAAACCTCAACATCAACAAAAAATTTCAACAAAAATCCACAAAAAAAAAAAAAACACAAAAAAAACCACAAACCAACAAAAAAAGCAAAAAACAATACAAAACATTCACAAAAAATATGTTGATAATTTTTTTAAAAAATTAGATCTTTTTTTTTCTTTCATTTATGCTAGTATTTGGAGTGTTCACTATGTTGCCTTCACTTGTAAAATAGCTGTATGAAGAAAGGAGTTTTAGTTCTCTTTCCCATGGCACCCAGATGCTCTAATAACCAGAGCTAAGGTAAGCAGCCCTAAGAGGTGTAGTGTGTAGCTGGAATATAAAGACAGTGCAGCGATGAATTACAACTGACCACATTGCTCATTTTGCCAATCAGACAGACAGGAACATTTTTAGAACATCTCTCAGAAAACAATAGGGTCACACAAATCACCCACACACACATTAAGATGCGGTTCAGAGCAGTTTTAGGCAGAGGTATGAGAGATGCGCAGCAGTGCTGTCTCTCCAAAAGAGCTCTCCTTCACAGCCCCAGCCCTTCGCACTGACAAATCTGATTTTTTGTGCAGTGCACTGTTCAGTAGTGTGGAGCATTAAGACCAATCTGTTGCTAATGTATAGATTTGACATTCACAGATTTATTCAGACATATTACCCATAAAATGGCTCTAACACAATCAAAGGACATTATCAGAATTGTCTGTTCCCAGGATGTTTGGCACTCCATAACTCAGATGCATTTAACTCCTCAATAACTCTTGTACATTTGGATAATTTGCTGCAGTAATGTATAATCCTGCCTAGAGGATTCATCTCTTAAGAAATTTAATAAACGAAATAGGAACCTGTATAGCCCTTATTTACTAGTCATCATCCCATTTAAAAGAACATTCCAAGGAGTCAGCAACACATAATCTCACAGCACTTTCTGTGAGACAGTGGTGCTTAGCCAGCCCTTTATGCTGTTTCACTGTATTAGAGGTGGAAGTGACAGGTAATCCTATTACCCCTCATCTCTTCCAGGCCACTCCAAGCCAGAGGGAGCAGAGATCACTTTAGGGTCACAATTCAAGGTAAAATATGTTTTCTAACCCTCTCCACACTGTTCGTAGAAGGAGGCCAGAGGTAGATAGGGCAAGAAGTTCAATATCTGCTCACCTCTTTACAGAAGGGCCAAAAGGCACAGAAAGAACAAAAAGGGGAAAAAAAAAAGTCTGTCAGAGCTACACCCTCTGTGAATAGAGGACTCCAATTCTCAAGGCAATTTCCATAGCAGCTCTCAAGTCTTGAGCCAGCAAGAGGGTGTCAGTCTGATCTCCATGTAGGAAAATTTCAATTCCAGATGAGCCTCACCTGCTGATCTCTGGCACTACATGGTGAGGCGCCCCACATTTATGAACAGTGCTTCATAACCACTTCTTTAAACAACAACCTCAGAGCAGGTTTTACCAACAAACACTCCTTTAAACAACAAACACTCCAGAGCAAGTGCTCTGCAGAGGAATCGGGGACCATATGAGCTGAGAGACCTGCCATGTGGAAAATTTGGTGGGTCCTGATACCCACAGGGCCTAAAGACTATCAACGTTCCCATTAGAGTGCATGACCCACCAAAAGTCTTCCCATGCCTATCAAAATCCAGCTTGCTCCTTCTCAACTGAAGTTCCTCCTTGCTGTTAAAATGAATTAAAAAATAAAAATTTAAACCCTCAGCATGAGCCCCTTTAAGGCTGGTGTCTACCCACAGGTGTCAGGGCTGCTCCAAGCCAGGCTGCAGCTTCCAACCTCAGCAGCTTCTGTCATTAGAGGGTCACTGTGTTGCTCACATTTTGCACAGCAATGATAAACTCCTTCTGAATTTCAGTCAATCTGCCTAAAGGTTTTAATCTAAAATATAGCATAACTATGTAGAGAGAGCCACAAGGTCTCCTCAGTGCTTTAATTACACCATTATTTGATTTGTTAGGTGTGTAAGTATGAGATAATTACACTAACAGGAAGGCAACACTTACGATTGGAAACACCTTCAATGGGGTAGAATCTATAAAGTCAAAATCTGCCCATAGAATGCTATTTTATTTCAGTTCCACTCCATTACACACTTCTGCAAGAAAATTATAATACAGAAAGTATGGGACCTGCCTCTCTGAGACTTTCCCACCCCAGTGCTAAGCCAGGCGATTCCCATCATCTCTGGAGACAGGATTCTTCCCACCAGTGCCAGACTTGATGGTGAGCTAAGAAGTACTGTCATTGCTGGCCAAGAGTGTATATGTAAACACCATCAAAGATAAGACTGGAAGTCACTGAACATGGGGTCATCAGTTTCAACAAATTTTCAGAGCATCAAAGGAGGTAAAATATTCTTTGGTCATAAATTTTGGTGAGTTTTCTTGCATTTCTATCCAGAAGCTCCTTAAGACAGCTCTTTCTATCCAGAAGAATCCCATTCCATCTCACTTATCAGTCAGATGATATGTCTCAAGATGGTTTGAATACTCCGTGTGACCTACAAGGTCACATGTAAATAACAAATTAAGGTAAGAAATGCAGAATAAAACTATATCAATTGAAAGGTAGCTAAGCAGAATATAATAAAGCAGACTAGAATTTAGCAAGATAACTCATATTAGCATATTAATATCAGGTTTTAAATAAGACTTGGTGCATATCACTGAAGAATATCACAAAAACTGTAATAAATACCCCCTGTCTGGGTGTTAGGTTTTAATGTATCCCAGAAGAAACTGTTCTCTCCACAGTGCACACTACCACCATGGCAGGATCTTTGCTGCTTACCCCTAGCCATTGGTTCAGTCAAGTCCACAACCAGTGCCAGCTCAGCATCAACTTTTTAAAAACAACCCACAAGCTTCACTTCCATGCAGCCTTCCTCAAAGCCTCATTTTTCACTCAGAGCCTGCAGCCAGGATGATATAAAGTCTCTCAACAAGACTGACTCATTTTCCTTCTGTGTGTCACACAGTATGCTAAAACAATTGTGTCATTCAGAGACAAGTAATATGCATTAATTACTATGACAGACCGTGAGAGATTGATAAGCACAAATATAGTATCTATTCATCTCTAAAAAATGGTGGTTTAGATTCATTGCTCTTGCAGCATATTCCATTTCCAAATATAATTCTTTCCACAATTTAATGTGCAAAAACTAAAGCCATTCAGAAATCAAACCTGAAAAACTTATTTTTGATTCTATAGATGTTCTCTTCATTGTAAACATCTCTAAAGAAACTTACCTTCTTTTTCTTCTGTGAGACTTCAGTGCAGAGAATTGCTTTATAATTAAATTTTGCATAACAAGTTTCAGATCCATTTGAATTTACTACTCCCAAAACCACTTTTGAAAAGAGTGATTTAAATTTTAAACACCTGCTTTATGAAATAGATTATGTGGTTACATTAGCTCTCAGAGGTCTGCAGGACACAATACATTCAGTCTAAGACATCTTAAAGACTGGCATGTGGACAAATATCCGTATTTGTGGAATGTGATACAGTTAGTTTGTTCTTATTATCTCAAACATGCTGAGAATTTATTTTCTTATTGCTTGAAACTGTAATTTTACATCAGTGGCAAAAAACCCAATAATTGTAGCAACTAATTGGTAATAATACATTTCCCAGCAGGTGCACGACTTATTCAGTACCTGCTCCCAACTTTCCAGCACATCCTTCACTCCGCATACAAGTTCCCTAAAGGGGAGCTTCCCATGGTGACCAGGAGTAAGTAACAATGCTTTATGCCTAGTCACTACACACTGGATGGCACATCACACATAACATTTATGCAGGGGAGAGGGAAATAAGTATTTAAAAATATGGATTAACATTAAAAAAAATAATAATCCAGATAACTATTTGTTTTAAAAAATATCTGACATTAAATAATATACACATGTTTGTTGCACTCTGGTCTGCCATACAAGAACTGGAGATAAGAAAGAGATCCTGTTGAGCTGCCAGCACAGCACTGAAGTTTCTTTCCCACAGAACTTCTCTGTGTTTGCTAATTTAAGACACGTTTCTCTTTCAGGGCCTGCCGTAGAAGAGTATCCTTATTCCTTACATGCTACAAGCAAAATGCTGCAGTTTTATTTGCTATTAACCAGTTGCTGTATGATGCATCAGATTTAAATACCATTTCTTGTATAGGAAGCACAAAAAGCAAAGCATTGTTGGAGAGGCAAAAAGGATTTTTCCATGAAGCGGGAATTTCCCTTGAACTTTCAACACTATACCCAGGAGGAGGAAATGGGAGCAAACCCTTGAGCCAGCCAGGATGATGAAATGACAGCACTGGACCTCCAGTGCCACTGAGAACAACTGATTTCATGGTGGGCTGAATATTATTCACTTTTCTTCTGTAAAAAGTGAAGTGTCCTTCACTTCGTGAACTGTCCTTCACTTCGTGAACTGTCCTTCACTTCAAGAATGTCGGGACTATATGATTTAGGGAACATGAGCTTGTTTCTGGTGTTTGCTTATTAGAGGTAACTTAAAAACAAATCAAACCAAAAATGTTACAGAAGAACTTTGAGAAGATATCCAAAATGCTGATTTACGAATCCCTAGATTCAAAATAGGAAGCACACTGATAGAACAACATGGTAAGGAGATGACATTTAGACCTTGGCTTGTAAATTGGGTCAACATAATCTGCATTTCTTTAATGGCTGGAGGTATAAATTAGCACAAAGTTAGTGAAACATAAACTAAGTTGTAAATTTACAGCATGTTAGCTGCCCATTGCAGTAGCTAACCTGAGCACTGAGAGTATGTATTCAAGCAGATAACAGTCACCACTATACATCCACACCCTATTTTACCTGCACTTTGTTCTCACAGCCTAACAGCATCCGCAATAACCTCAAAAGAGGAGGTATGCTTTATGTTTCAACAGACTGCATTCATAATTCATGCTTTTGCCAAAAAAAGTGAGTTTTGGAATCAATATAAAAATCTCAGTTGACGTCAATAATGAATGAAGTGTAAATCTCAGCCTTTTGCTCCTGGGGATGATACTTATTTGATTTTTTTATATATTCCTGTTAATAGGTGAGTTTGTATACATAAGCACTGCATTTATTGTACTTTTTGAGGTTTATCCACTGGTTTTGTAGACTTTCACATTTATTTGGGTAAATACAGCTGAAATCTAGGCAAGATCACAAGACAGGTTTTGATGAGCAATCATCATTCTTAACAAATGTAAATTGCACAGAGAGTGCTTGACACAAGAAATTCATTGCAATGAATTACTATGATCATTGTTATTTTTAAATTAATTTTGACAACATCCTTTATTGATAAGCACCGTTAATTTGTTCTATTCTCCTAACTGTTTTTATGGAACACTGAAATTACATATGTCATAAAAAAATGCCTATTTGAAAGTATTATCAAAACTTAATACAATGGCAGTAAAATTACCCATACTATACAATGTGTTCATTGTTATGAAAAAAATGGTAAACTGCTAAATACATAATAGGTTCATCAAGGAGGAAAGGAATAAATCTGCTTTACAACATATTATTTTATTTCAGCACTTCCCCTAGAAAACAGAAATTAGGGGATAAAAAAAAAATTTCTTGTTTTTGCAGGTGCACAGAATCTGTCATATTAGAAATTTCTATTTTCTGTTATTATTTTCTCTACAAGTTTCATAAAGAGACAATGATCTTGTTATGAGCCAGCAGCAATGTATCTGTGGCACTAGCTGGACTATTTTCATGTATCTTCCTTCGAATAAGCCAAACCGGGAACTTTCTTAGGTGCAGCCAATGAATCAGAGCTGGATTAGTTGCCCACTCATGGGAATGTCAGCTGTGCATGTCTTGTTTGTACATGGACGAACTGCAAATGAACACATTTGCAGACCTCCAGCAGCACCACCACCTTCATTCTAATCAAAACCCCACGATCAGGTGCAGTGCACACTTAAGACAGGAAAAAAGTTGCTGTGCAACAACTACAGCCAGATTACCCTGCAGCCCATGGAGGTTCACAGTGGAGCAGACATCCACCTGTAGCCCATGAAGGATACCATGCTGAAACAGGTACATGTCCAAAGGAGGCTGTGACCCTGTGAGAAGCCCATGCTGGAGCAGGCTCCTGGCAGGACCTGTGAACTTCTGGGGAACCCACACTGGAGCAGACCTTTCCTGAAAGACTACACCCAATGGAAAGATCCCATACTAGAACAGTTCATGAAGAACTGTAGTCCATAGGAAGGACTCACATTGATGAAGTTCTTGGAGGACTGTCTCCCATGGAAGAAACCTCAGTCTGGAGCAGGGGAAGACTGTGATCAGGAAGAAGCAGCAGAGATAACACAATGAACTGACTGCAACCCCCATTTCCCATCTCCCTTCACAACCTTGGGGGAGAAGATAGAGAAAATCAGGAGTAAAGTTAAGCCTGAGAAGAAGGGAGGGGTGAAGGAAAATTTTTCAAGAGTTGATTGTATTTCTTACTATCTTACTCTGATTTGATTGGTAATAAATTCAACTAACTTCCCAAAGATGAGTTTGTTTTTTCTGTGATGGTAATTGGTGAATGATGTCTTCATGTTCTCATCTTGACCCACAAGCCTTTCATTATATTTTCTCTTCCCTGTCCATCTGAGGAGGGTAGTGATAGAGCAGGTGGGTACCTGGCATCCAGCTGGGGTCAACCCACTTCAGTCCCAATACTGGAACATACTGGTATTGGATCTTGCCTGGTAAAAGGGGAAGAAACACCGAGGTTATATGGAAAGAGTGCAGTATATGAGCTGCCACAAAGCAGAATATGGCCAAACTCACTATATGGGTCAGAATATGGGTATCTCACTACTTGCTTACTTTCTTGGAAATTATCCCTTTTATCTGCATTTAACCAGGTCTTCTGCAAGGCTACCACAGCAATACAGGATTGATCCAAAAAGTGCCTTCAAAGAATCTCCTTGCCTTCACAAACAAGATGTTGTACTAATAGAGAGCAGAGATCTCGCATCCACTGCTAGCAGCTTTGGCTTCTCTTATCCAGACTCTGAAGTTTAATTTTATGTGGTCACCACCTATATACATCAGAAATTCAAAATAGAACAAATGAAGAAACAATAGATATTGATGATAGCTAATGAGAAATAAGCACAGATTTTTGCAGTCTAGATAGAAGTGGAAAGGCCAGAAGTTTTTAAAAAAAAAAAAAACACAAACATTTATCTTCCAAAAAAGTAATTTTCTTTCAATATACAAACCCTTTCTGTGCTGACATTTTCCTTCACAAACAGGTGATGGAGGAAAGAGGACAAATTGAAAGTGAACACTTCCTTTATTCCTTTGTCCTAAGTGATTTAAAAAAAAATTGTACTCAGACAAAACAAAGGTATTTTCAGCTCTCAAAGAATATTGGTACATTTGATCTGTTCTGTTTTCCAGTTTAACACAAAAACAAAGACAAGAAAACAATCTGCTTCATTAAAGACAAATAATTACTGCTGAGCAATCTGTAATCGATTTTTCTGGTAAACAAGACACACAGTAACAAAATAAAATGCTACTAAATTATAGGCCATGTGAGTGTATATCTTACTAGCAATCAAAAAATAGGCTAATTGCTATGTCAGCACTTTGAGGATGCCACCAGCTCCTCAGCAAACATCATATGTTCTTCATAGTCAAAGACCTCAGCATCACTTACTTTAACTCTTTAGAATTTCCCCAAAGTCTACTGTGGATTTATTCCAGGTAAAGTCAAGCATTTTTGTAGCACTCCAGAAATAAAGAGATAAGCAACTAAAAATCAGTGTTTGATAAACTATTAACTTTATTCCCTGATCAACTTTTGCAGATTATAATTCATAGAAGTAGAAAGAATTTCCTCAGTATACCACAGAAAGCAACATGTTTTAGACAGAGCAAAAGATAAAGCATTTCAAGACTTTAATACCTCACATAAGCATGTATCTTAGTTCATTTTTCACCTAAAATATTGGCATTCCAAGATATAGTCTGTGTGGTGTTGGATGCAGTTGTTTATATTCTTTGTATTATTCAGTGTATTACATTTATGGAAGAGAAATAGAGCCTTAGGAGACAAAGGTGGAATAAAATACAATTTAAAAATAGATAGCAGCCACTTTAAGCTGCTTTTTTTAACCTTTTATTATTCTACTAATTCATGTTATTATCAAGTACTCGTTTATGTTAATATCAAGATGAGGAATTTCCTCACTAAAGAATTTAAGGGGGTAATGATCTAAAGAATAATGAAGCAAAATGTATACAGATTCTTTCTGTACTTTCTGACTGACTGGGATGCCATCATACATGGAGTAGAAACAATCCAAAACACCATGACTCTAGATTATTAGATATTTTTATCATTTTGATGAGATGGATCACAGGTGAGCCATGACTGCAAGAACATCCACCTGAAGACGAGTCAGCAGTGTGACATAGTGCAACTATAAAAACTAAAGCATGTCTCCAGCGTCATGAAGGCAGGACACTCCCTGTAGCAGTAGGAAGACTGAGGCTACATGCTGATATTCAAAACCACACTGGTAGTTCCTTTTGCTGTGCATGGGGATCAAGTAAAGACTGGCACTCCCACTTACATAGTATCTGAACAAAGACAAAGCAAAGATGGAATGGGTTATTAATGAAATTCAGGCCCCAGAACCACTTCCTTCTCTTACATAACCAGCATATTGCAATGTATTTTGTTCAAATTTCCATGCATAGATGTCAACTATGAAGCAAGAGTACAAGGGAGAGGACTAGCTGAACAAAATCAATCATGGTACAAGAGCACATAGAGAATGGCACAGAGCCCACTATTTGCTTACTTATTCTGTGGGAATTTAAAAAGGAAAAACATTAAACAGAATATGTTGAGAATGAAGCCTTTGAGTTACATAAATGAACTGGAATCAGCAGTCTCTCATTCCTCAGGTCTCAAGTTTACCATATTTGGAGTCTTTTGCTCCCCATTCAAAAGTTGTTCAGCTCAAAATCTGCTGGTTGTGGCACAAAGTAAGCTGACAAAGCCACCGCAGGACAAAGTCGAAGGCAGGGCTGTACTCTATTACGTGACTCCTCACTGCTTAGAGCTATACTGAAATCAAGCTCTTGGTCTCGTTTTTCTCATACCTGCCTAGTGAAGCAACTATGCAGATTTATTGACTCTGTCCTGGTTTAAGTTAGTGATTCGACTTCTCAGCTAAGCCTCTTTTACCTAACTGCACTCTATGAATTTAATGGCATCTTTTTGCAGACAATCTCTGTTTCTAGGTCTGATAACACCTTAAGTTTAGACTTACTACCAAGGATTGGTGTGGGCAGAAAGGCTCTTGCTTATCACAGAATCACAGAATGTTGGAAGGGACCTTGAAAGATCATCTTGTCCAATGCCCTTGACAGAGCAGGATCAGCTAGATCAGGTCACACAGGAATGTGACCAGGTGGGTTTTTGAATGTCTCCAGAGGAGGAAGCTCCATAACCTCCCTGGGTAGCCTGTTCCAGTATTCTGTCACCCTCACCATGAAAAAAGTTTCTCCTTACATTTACATGGAACCTCCAACGTTCCAGCTTGCAGCCATTGCCCCTTGTCCTATCATTGGATGTCACTGAGAAAAGCATGGCTTTTTGAGAAAAGCCCTCCTGACACTTGCTCTTTACATATTTATAAACATTAATGAAGTTACCCCTCAGTGTTCTCTTATCCAGGCTAAAGAGACACAGCTCCCTCAGATTTTCCTCATCAGGGATAGATATTATACTCCCTTAGTCATCTTTGTGGCTCTGCACTGGACTCTTTCAAGCAGTTCCCTGTCCTTCTTGAACTGAGGGGCCCAGAACTGGACACAATATTCCAGATGTGGCCTCACCACATTTCCTCCACAGAGGTGGAGGAGAACCTCTCTCAACCTACTAACCATACCCCTTCTAATACACCCCAGGACACCACTGGCCTTCTTGTTACAAGGGCACATTGCTGGCTCATGGTCATCCTGCTATCCATGCTGCTTTCCAACAGGGCAGTCCCCAGTCTACACTGGTACCTGGGTTTGTTCATGCCTGGATGAAAGAATCTACAGTTGCCCTTGTTATATTTAAATTTCTCCCTGCCCAACTCTTCAGCCTGTCCAGGTCTCACTGAATGGCAGCACAGCCTTCTGGTGTGTCAGCCACTCCTCTCAGTTTAGTGTCATCAGCACTCTGCTCCCTCATCCAGGTCACTGATGCATATATTGAATAGTACTGGTCCCAGTACTGACCCTTGAGGGACGCCACTAGATACAGACCTCCAACTAGACTCTGTCCCATTGACCACAGCTCTCTGACTTCTATCCTTCAACCCGTTCACAATCCACCTCACTACCTGATCATCCAGACCATGCTTCCTCAGTTTAGCTGCAAAGGTGCAGTGGGCGACGGTGTCAAATACTTTACTGAAATCAAGATAAACCACATCCACTGCTCTACCATCATCTATCCACCTGGTTATGTCCTCATAAAAGGCTTTCAGGTTGGTCAAACATGACTACTCATTGGTAAAACCATGTTGACTCCTCCTAATGACCCTTTTATCTTTGATATGCTTAGACACAGTGCCAAGGATGAGTTGTTCCAGGGATGGAGGTGCGGCTGACTGGTCTATAGATACGTGGTGCCTCTTTCTTACCCTTTTTGATGANGAAGCAGTCCAAGAGATGAGAAGAGCCTGGGTAAAAGCTCAAAAGACCCTCTCTATCCCTCTCCTTGCTACCGAATATATCCTTGCTATCGAATATGATGTCTATGGGCTGGAATACCTCGTTGATCAGTTGGGGGTAATCTGACCTGTCCGCTCCTTCCTAGGTGCAGTCTTTTTCTTTTCTGCACCCCCCTGTGTGGTACACACCGTCCAGCAGTGGCCTTGATCTGCATACCAATTCTTGGTAGTATCTCTAAACATGGGCTGTTATCACTGCTGGCAGCAGACACTGCAAAAACATGCTTCTAACTTCAGAAACTGCAGTTAATTAGAAGTACTGAACTGAAAAGTAAAATCACTGAACAGAATTATTCCTGTTTTCACCCAAACCAGGACAGAGGCAAACTCCTCCTTTATCCTGACTTTCTCTGGGGCCCCTGAGGACAGCCTCCAACAGCATAGACAGTAACTCCGCGTTCTTTGTATCGTCTTTGTATCCAGGAAGGCAAGGAGGACGCTCGTCCTCTGCCACAGTCATGAACTTGCCTCCACTCACCCCCCTCCTTTAGGCTTCTGTCTTCCACCTGAGAGGGCAGGATACAGGGGCCCCTTGATCCTGGTGCTATCTGGTGGGCATTCCCATGTCCATTGCAGACTCTGACTCCATCAGTCTAGCCCTATTTCATCCTTCCTAATGCTCCTCAGCCTTTCAACTTCAGCTTCCAGGCTTTGAACCTCATCTTGCACTTGTACTGCTCAGCTGAGAAGGTCATTTCCCTGCTCACCGCGCCTTCAGCCACACCCAGAGCTGCCCTTGTCACCAGCGAAAGGCTGTGGCATTCCTCACAGCCTGTCACCCGCACAGTCACATTCTCCCGTGGGAGCTCTGTCTGAGTTCTCACATCCATTTTGCTTGGTGAAAGGAGTATGGTCTTCTTCTGACGGGTGGAGACCACTGTTCTTTAACCGAGCAGGTAAATTTTTTTCGGCCTCCTGGAAAACCCGCTGGAGACACATAAGCAATGTGTGCCCGTCCAGGGCTTGTTGTCGCTGCCCTCTGGGGCGCATCTTACAATGTGTGGAGCGCTCGCTGTTAACGCCTAGTTTGGACGAGGCGCTGGTGCTGCTGCTCCGCCCATGCCACCTCAGCAGCCCGCCGTCGGGCTGCCGGCCACTGACACAGGCGAGCAGCTTTCCCAGTTTTGAAAAAGCCGCAAAAAGGGCTCCTTGCCAACGCTTTTTACCACAATCCTCTTCCCCAGTGAGGACTTACTTCACTGACGCTGGTCTCTTCAGCTCCTCACTCCTGTGCAGACCAAGATCGCAGCTAAACCTTGTGTGCCATGTTGGGGGTGCAGACAGCAAAAGACCTGCAAGGGAGAGTGGACAGGACAGATGACCCTAAACTGGCCAACAAGGAATTCCATCCCACATACGTCATAGTCAGTATAAAGCTGAGGGATCACGAGGGTCAAGCTCTCTTCTTCAATGGGCAGTGTCCAAGGGGGACTCTGTCCATTCTGTCTTCTATCCCAATCGATGTGTTCCTGAATCCAGTTCCATAATCCAGCTCCTTGAGACCAATTCCTATCTTCCACTGAGTCCAGTCTGTGTCCCCAGTGCCTGGTCCCCAGCATCAGTGGTGATGGTGACATAACTTCCATCAGGGGGCTGCGTTCAATATTGGCTTTCTATATATTTGTATATATTACATTTTATTGTTATTATTTTCATTAAAGATGCTTTAGCTTTCTTTTCCAGTCCATGAGTCTCTCTCCCTTATTCCCTTTCTCATCTCCTTTGGGAAGGGTGAGGGGCTAACAGAAAGTGGTGTTCTTCTAATGGCTGGGCCAGCCCTAACCCATGACACTATGGAAATGTAAATTTGATAGATACCTGTGTTTTCCACATATGCTGGAGCTCTCCATGTCCAATTCTTCCATGTGCCTGTGTTTATTTCCTCGTTTCCATTTTTTGTCCTAAAAACATTTCACTGCTGTTATGCAGTCTGAGTCTGGCTCATCACTCAAGTATTGACAAGTACATGGATTTACCATGCACTTCCAGCCTTATAGAATTCCTTCTTCACAACTCTGATAAGCAGTTGCTGAAACTAACTCCCCAAAAAAATGTCAAGTTCTCTCAATTCTGACATTTTCAAATATAGTGATTCCTGTCTGGAACAGGGGACAGCCTTCAGTAGTCAAGAAAACACAGAAAAAGAGTGAGTGGAATATTCTTAGCTTTTTTTGTTTTTAGTATTCACTTTACCGTGATATTATTAATTGTGCAGGTGTGCAAGCTTTTGTAGTGCTGTTGCTCAAATTCAGAACAACTTTCACTGAAAATTAACATATTTTGCACAATAGCTCAAATGAATTTGAGCTAGCTGTTGAAATGGATATTATGAATGCATCAGTTCTACTCTGGTTCAAGGATTTTATCCTTTTATAGCTTAATCTTAGATAAGAGAACTAACTTCACACAAGAATATGTCAGTATTTATTAAACACTAATTTTGAAAAAGCTTTAATAACTTATCAACTCTTTCCTAAAGAGAGGGATACAACTGTGTAATTTAATTTTCAAACCTGTCATCACAAAGAACTCCAAACACATTTTCACACAGACATTATCATATCATTCTGTAATGTAGAAATATCTTGCAGGAGGATCTATAAATGTTTATCTTTTGTAAATATGAACAAATAATGGAAGCATCTTGGTGCCAGAGGCATGGACACATTCTTAGACACCTAAATATCTTTGTAGTTAAAAGCTTACTGTTTAAATGGTAACGGCAACAGATTAGCCAAATTGAAATATATTGAATGTGATTATTTTCTTTCCTTAAAAACATACCTCAAATTAAAGATCTGATCTAATGTAGATCAATTAAAATCTGATTTTTAATGGGTAACCAAATACCAGAGTGGATGAAACTTCATACTGAAAGCCCAATTCCTTAGCACTCAGCACTGGCACCATATACAGTCAGCCAGCCGTCACGTAAATGTCCAGCACAGGCACACCCATTTAAATATAGTCATCAGTAAGAGAAGTCCTAGCAAGTTTTACCACTGTGTCATGAAGATTACTTCTATTATGAGTGCTTAGCTGTGGTATTTCTTGCTCTATCTGTTATAAACTATGAGCTTTAATAGGCCTAAGCCCACAGAATTCAGTGAAGTTATTTTTAAGCCCTGCTTATACCAAATTAGAGTGGAGGATGAAGCATATTTTAAAAATCAACATAACTTCTGTGTGGCAACTGAGTTACCAGGCTATCCCCTAATTAAGGGACAGCTGTATAATTATCAAAAGTGATAAGACTAAACTAAAAGAACAATTACCTTGAACATAACAATGGGATTAAAGTAGTTATGCAAACAGCCAATGCATGGCATTGATAACAAATATGAAAAACACTCTTTTCAGTAATCACAGAAAAGTTCTGTATGACCAGTTTATAGGACAGCAACAGAAGACCCATCACCTGGAATATATAAACTGAGTGAGGCAAAACACTCATAAATGACACACACAATTGGAATAAACACAGCACACAAGGGAAAAGAAGTATTTTCTTTATCTTTTAAAAACATCTGACAGTCAATCCATCTGAACAAGTAAATTGTTCCTTGTTTTCACATCTTTACTTCCCAATAATCCAATATCCTTCAAAGACAGTTGTGAACCCACAATGCTCAAATCTTGGATACTACAAGGCAACTCATTTGCAAAGCTGGTATTGCCTCAGCACTAAGCTGTACTGCCAACCAGTACTGCACTACTGCGCTTGGGTTTACTCAGTGTCTGGAATGGGCTGCATCCATTGTTCATTGCCACTCCAGCAGACATGGAAGAAAGCTCATTCAGCTCTCCACTCTGACCTGGATCTACTGCACAAACTTGGACAACTAATTCAACCTTGCATTGCTGCTTTAATAGGACGGTGATCCTACTAGCCTTGCCATGTTGTGGGAGAGTGAGTATGAAAGCACTGTGATACAGCACATATAATACAAAAGCTACTCATGAGTTTGCCTGTCTTGTTATATGGGAAATCTACCTTCCATTCAAGCAATTTAGTTCACTAAAGAAAATACCACAGCATCTGTATTTACAGTCTGCAAATGTGTGTAGCGTGTCAAGGACCACAAATGTGAGGGAGACTTAAACCTACTGAGAAGCTGTATCAGTAAAACAAAGCACCACAAGACCTCAAATGAAAGGATGAGTTAACATTGTTCTTGGGGGATATTTAAGACAGGCATATGGGATCCACACAGCCTGTAAGTTTCAAAACAAGCAGGAAAGGCTCCTGGCATCCGATGTTTGCACACCAACAGGACGCAACTGACAGATAGAAATATTTACTCTGCGCTTCCTCCTTTGAAGCACATGAAGCTTTAGTGCCTGATGGAGCAGCTGTGTCTCACACACACAGAGTACAGAAGAATTTCACTTCAACATGAATGGAAGACTACAGCATTTGGCTTTTTCTTTTTTAAAGTAGCTTTTATTATAGCATAAAAAAAAATCTTTAGGTTGCACTGGGCCAAGTCTAGATATACATATCTGTAATAGATTTATTCCTACTAGGTTTCAGTGTTCTGCATCAGATAGGATTTCCTCGTATAAAAGAAATTAATCAGCAAGAAATGGATTATATGCAGAAAGAAGGATTGCATCTTAATTCATATACTAAGATGCCTGTTGTTATTCTATACTATTAACAATAAACCTTGGAGATGCAAAACTTGTGTGCAGCATTTTATGTTAAAAATGTCCTGATTTCTGTTTTGCCACATGTAACCAAACAGATTGATGAACTGACTGCTTTGAAACAAGGAACTAATTTTATTAAAAACATTTAAAGAGGTCTTCAAATATATCTCTACAGACATTCCACCTACCTCCATCATGAATAAGAAATATGATTATGCCAGTATAATTCAGCATTATCTGCTCACTTTGCTTTCTTCCCACTGATAGCCACAAAACATAGCTATCTGTGTAACAGCATGGCTGTGTAAGGGACAAACCTTTATTTGAACCTCTCAGTCACATACTTAAATATCAACAGCTCCCAGTAAACCCCAGAAGAATTCAAGATGCTTATCAAGCCTACTATCCAGGAACTAATTTCCATGTACCTCATTCTGGAAACAGCTAATGCCATGTTAGCAACATTGGTTTTGATGATCCTCTACCACCTTCCCACTCCATCCTACCCTGCTCACGCACTGAAGGACAAGATGAGCCATCTTACCAATACTGTCACCAAAACTTGATTTCCATCTGCCTTTCACCATGCCCTCTCAAGATGTTTGGGGTCACATCTTTTAAAATTACAGCCCCCTACAATGTGAGAGTGATCATTGAGTGGGCTTTAGTGGTCCAGGGTCATACCTGTAGCCCCTCCTGGAGACATACATCAGCACATAATACTGAGTCTGAAGAGCCTGCAGAAGCACACTTACTGTGGAGAAAAGGGTATGCTTAGCTACCTTTCTCACTCCTCTGCCAGCCTGTTAGCCTTTTCTATATGACAAATATTAATGAAATTCCTCCTTTTCACCGGAAGGAGGAATTTGCTGTCAGAAGGGAGAGACTAGAAAAATAGAAAACCAGAATGCCACTAATACAGATTGCATTAGCTGCATTTAAAAAAACAAACAAACAAACAACCCCCAAAACCAAACAAACAAAACCCCAAACAAACAAACACAAACAAACAAAAACCCAAACCAAAACAAAAAACCCACCACATATAATCAAATAAAGTAGGTTTTTGAATAGGGCTTGTGCAATAAGCAAGCAAAGACAGGTGTCTGCAAAGGAAGGATAAAAGTAATCCTTGGGGTGAGCATGGGAGAGCCCCAACTAGCCTAGGAGAGAAGCAGAGCAAAAAGCTGTGCAGATCCTGAGATATTTCTTTCTCCAAGAAACTGGTCCTGGACCCCTTCATATGGTGATTTCTGAAACAGAACCTGAGGATGCCACATCACAAAAGGGCAGCTTTTGTTTCATGGTTAAAAGGGAAATGATCTTTCAGATGAAGGACCATTAACTTCTGAATATTTTTGATATAATGTCTAGATGTTCCCTTAGGAAATTAAATTAAATTCAAAACAAATAGCTGCCTGTAATTTACTGTCTGTCAGGATTATAAACTACATTTTAATTATCAATTTCAATGCAGAGTTGGACCACATCCACAGAACATTCATATATACTTTCTTCCTACTATCCTTCACACTTATTCTCCCCTGCCTTTGAGCATGACAGCTGGAAATTTTCATGAGACTTTGGGAAGTCTTTTAAGTACAACATTATCATGACAAACTGACTCCCTTACACCTCACACAGAGCATATGGCAACAGTTTCTCCTTTCTGCTCCATTGATGGTACTGTGGACATCTTTAGGGGCTCCAGTGTCAGATCCAAGGAAGAGGCCATGAATTTACTGTTTTGTATACATGGCTGTACAGTTTGCTATTCACAGTTCTCCTGGCTCCTGTGATACGTACTTCATAAAGAGTAAACTACAATTTTAATAAAACTCAACATCAAGATTACTTTGAGGGGAAAAAATCACCCATTTTTAGAGTTCTTAGATTAAAATTAATGCCTTTCCAGAGAAATGAGCTAATTCCAAGAAATACAGCAGATCCAAAAGTCAGCAGTAAATTCAAAACTCAGTTTTGTCACATTTTCCATGCAGAAATAGCTATTTGTCAATGTCATGAGAATTTGACATTGATGAGTGAGATTTTGACAGGAGACATTTCATGGAATTTTTGTATTTAAAAAGCACCTTTTTTTTTAGTTATAAATAGATTCAAAACCTCAGAAATTATTTCTGTTATTCTGTGTCCTTGGCAAGTTGTTGCAAGCATCTTAGCTCGAGTTCATTTAGCAGATAACCAGGGAAGCAGTACCCAGCCACTGTGGTGGCCATTGTGCACTCCCCACATCACAGCCATGTTTTCAGTGAAAAAACAGCCAGCAACTCACAAGGAGGTGGGTTCTATGTTATTGAAAGATGAAACAAAAAATAAATTACACATCATACTGTATGCCAGTAATTACGATTCACAGCAGAATATGATTCATTTAATTCAATATAAAGAATTATTTGAGACATTATCAGTTAAAGAACAGCTCAATGAGAATAAAGCAAAATACCAGCAAAACAGCAATGATTTGAGAAATCACATTTTTTTCTTCACTCTGCAAGGACCTCCGGCCCAGACTGCCTGGTACTGCCCACTTCAGTGGTATTCTATTTATTTATATTTATAGGAAATGGCCATGTGACTCTCATATGCTTCCAAAAAATTACAAACCAACAAGCCAAACGGTATCACACGGTATGATGATAATAATGCCACATATACCTGCAAAATGAAGAGAGGTATTCTATATATTTAACAATTAACATTCATAATCAATAAGCTTTTCCTTTTTCAATTGTAAAGTACACTCCCTGAAGTAGAATTACACTGAGCACGGCAAATTTCAGCCCAAAGTGATTACCCAATTTCTGAACTATGTACTTTCATGAACAAAGTAAAACATATTAGGGACTGATGGCAGGAAGATGTTATTTTTTGACTGTAAGAAATACACTCTGTGGTACAATCCCCTTGACAAAATGGCAGGTGAAGAACAGCAGCTGCACAAAGTCTGCAGGCTAAGAAATACCTCATGTACTTGGGTAAAAACAAAACATAAAAGACAAATGGAAGCTTTGGACTCAATAAAAGCAGAGCATACAATTGAAAGGTATTTCATTACACGAACACAGTGAAAATTATTGTGCTCATCCTATTGCTAGTCCTATATTACCCATATGCTGTACATCAACAGACACATTACTATTGTTAAAAGTATTGGTCTTCAGTGCTAGTAGCAGCAACCATACAAGGACATCGCAAAGCTTTATTAATGCAAATGAAACAATTGGAAACAGACCCATTAGGGTAAGGTACTATTACTGTTACTATTATTTTCCAGAAGTACAATTCTGTTTAGCATTAAAATGTCACCCATTTAGATTTTGTGACACTGTCACACTGACCCATGTCCTTTCCTTCTACCAAACTTTAAGTTTTTAGTAAATTTAAACCCCTCCGCAGCTTACAGCTTCCCAAAGGAAGTCTTCCTTAAGAACATTTTCACCACAAAATCAAAATCATATTTTGCTTTCTAAAGTATATAATTTGCAAACAAGTAAGGCAAATGCAGGACATAAACTGTTGTCACATTGTCTTGCATGGCAATCTGTGCAGTTGGAATGAAATCCTTACATGGACAGTGCTTGCAGCTGAGCATGGTATTGACAGAACTGAAAAATGGAGAGGGATACTCAGATGGTACCAGTGCATAGAACATTTATTCAATCTTACCATAAGAAACGTTGTATATAAAAAAAATGTATCTGTGATCTCAAAACTGCAGCCTTAGTATAAAATCCTATTTGCAACATATATACTGACCTGTACATCTGATGACAGTTATTTAAAGGGACCTAAAATCTGGGAAAAAGAAAACCTTTCTGATAATTTTATACCTATGAAATCTGTGAGCAACATCTAAGATCACTACAGCTTAAAGTTGTGAAAGAAAAAAAAAAATTCCTCACCTGTCCTTCCTTTCAGCACTTACTTAATGTGTGAATTTCAAAGAGGTTTTTTTTTTTTAAAAGATTGTTTCATTACTTGCCCAGAATATTTAGTAGAGATTTTGCTCTTGGGAGAAAGCATTCATAAGCATCAGGAAGACAATTGTATATATAATTGAAAACTTTATATTTAAAAGCTGCTCCAACAAAAAGATATGCTATGAAAAAATCAATTTAAAATAATGGACATAATATACATATATAAAACAAACCAACAAAGTAAAATAATCCTTTTTAAAATCATTGTCTGCCAGAGCAATCCTGGCCAACGGCGTCTGGATCTTCATGGGAATTAGCGCCTAACTGTAATTTCAAAAGAGTTTTCTCTGAAGTTCACTTATGTAACTGCCAAATGATTGGGCAAAGAGTAGAGAGTCTAAATATTTAATGTGGTCTTGCACATATTATAACCCAGAAATCTTTAATCAGAGAGTGTCCTGCAGCTACCCTGGAAGTCAGTAATGTGCTGACCTTCAAAACTGGTAAATCCCTAAGGTCTTTAAGTGATAAAGAGTTAAAAGTTCTTAGGTAAGGTTTATTTAGGGTTATACTTCTTCCAACATATATTAGCCTAGTTTAAGTTTCTGTCCACTGATTTATATAATTTCACTTTTGCTTATTAGTTTAAAAAGCCTCCCGAGGCCATAAATCTCCTGCCATAGTATTTATACATTTCTGATAAGTATCCTTTTAACCTTACTTTGACTAGACTAAGCATCTCATTATAAATGCAGATTTTACAGACATCCAATCATTTCTGCGGAACTTTTCTGAATGCCCTACAAATTGCTATAAGCCTTTTATAAAACATTAATCTTAGAGTGGGGCTGAATAGAGTGTATGGGAGCAATAATCCTTCTCCCCCCAAAGGTACACCCAAGTGCTGCATTCAGTTGCACAAAGATGAAGCTCACACATGGCTGGATTGCAGAATGACACTCAAGTCCCTTTCAACATTGTGCCACTAGGATGAAATCCTCCCACTCTGCAGATGCAAGAAAAATTATTTGTTCCTAAATGCATGACCACTGATTTGGCTGCATTAAAATGCATAGGAGACTACACCAATTACAATGGGCTTTGAATCAGACCTCAAAAGAAAATGTGCTGTGAAAAATGGAGCTTTCCAAGGACCAGAAGATGGGCGTTATAAGAGCTTATTCCAATAGCATTCTGCAGCAGAAAATACTTATTGAGTCCAAAATGATAGCCAAATATTAGACTCCATTAAGACTCAGCAGGAGCGTTCACAACCGTTAAATAAGCTATCAGGAACAGTGAGCTGACACCTATTTGTTGACAAGGAATATCTACATCTGTTAGTAGAGCCCTATTTTAGTCTTCCAGTTCTGTTAGTGTTCATGGAAAAAGTACATCCTATCTCATTTATTTTAATCAATGCAATAAGTTCATGAAAAACAAAAGCCAGTAAAAAAACCTGACAGACGCTATGGAGAGGATGCAGAAGAACAGAGCTGTTCTACACAGCCAAATGGCAAGATTCCATCCTGTTAGAGAACAATACACATCTACAGTTTTACAGAAGAAAAACAGAAAATAGTTTTACTTGGTATGTGAGAAAAGTTCTCAGATGCAGAGTTGTGGGGTTTTTTCAATAGTTCCAGAAAAGATTACTGTTCCTGTGTCATATAAGCAGATGATCAGCAAATCCATGACCTGACCACTCCAGTCCATACTGCAGAAACTCCTAACTTCTAGGCAGCTGGAGCTGATTCTGCAATTTGAACATGATCTAAGACCAAATAAACAATGAGACACCCCCCTCCTGAGATAGAGGGCCCTATGGCAGTCTTCAAGCTATGGCTGTGTGACTGGCAATGTAGAAAAGAGTTTCTAAGCACCAAAATCTGATGTTCATAAAACATAGTAGATGCTGATTTATGTGAAACGACCTCTTGTCACTGATCACTTTCCAAATTGAAGATGTTCTTTTAGAATTTTGCAAATGTAAAGTCACAGCCATTAAGAAAAAAAAAAATTAAGAAAGCTAATACCCATTCTGCATCTCCGCTGTCCTCCCCTTTCCACCTGCTGGCTTTCACTGGGTGAAGAGATTAGCTTACCTTTCCTAAAACCTTTCCTTTCTCTGAACTGTCAGAGACATCTTAGTGTCTGTCAGACCAGAGACATCAAACGACGTGGACCTGAAGTCTTCCCAGCCTGGCAATTCTTGAATTCCTATACTATTTGCCTGCAAACAAGGAAACTCCTCTGGTATTTTAAGTAGCAATAAATCCTTTACTTCTTTATGTCCTCTGAAAGAAACATGTATATTCACATGTCTCTCAAAGCAGTAATTGTGCAAGTTAGTAATTCTTAATAATTACAGTGCCTAGACTATTTCTGGCTACTAAAACTGAAGTCTTTATGAAGATGTAAATATCTTATTTTTAAATAGATGCAGAGCCACATTTTATCTCAATCTAATGTCTTTTCCTTAAAGGGCTGCAAATTTTCTCATGCACTGTGCTTTTGCCCTGATAATGTGGTGCTTACAAAAAGCGGTTACTAATATAACAGTACATGTAAAGCTTCATGAAGACAGGAAGGGAAAAACTATTCTTTCAGGCACATACATTTGTCTCTATATCATTAAAATAAGCTTTTTTCTGTTACTGATGTTCTCCTTCAATGACAACAGTAGGGGTGGGACCAGAAGGAGGAAGATGCTGCCATTAGCGGATTATGTTATGCTAGAGTACAAGGAAGACGGGAAATATTGATGGTAATCAACCATTCTTATTCATCACAGCACTACAGACACACACAAAAATTGCTTGGGTATCTCACAGACATATATCCATGCTCAGTGATAGAAGTTAACCCCACACTCCTAGGTTCACTTTATCATGAATCCATTTTTTCCTGGAAACAACACATTTTCTGTTTATCTTTTTTACCACTGTTGTAATTTTTCTCTTTTCAATATTAACTTTTCAGACAGGCTTTTTACATGTCTTTTTTAGAATGCCAAAATATTCTTCTTTTCCTGTAGATATAATTGTTATGAGCATGACAGCTTTAAGGAACACCAGCCAAAGGAAACTCCTCTCCAGGGATGCAGCAGCTGGCTTTAACAGCTCTTCCAAAGTCTCGTAGGCTCCCATCGAGTTTTGGTGGCCACATAGACTCTCCTGCTGCCACACTGACTGCCTGGTAGGACACACTATGAGCAACTGTCCAGAGCTGGAAATGCTCTTTAATGATATCATTGTTTATGCACCCAACAGTCTTATAATTTGACTTAGGTTGGGGAGTTTCCATGGAAACAAAACATGTCACTGTGAAGAAAGCAAAAAAACCCAGATTTGAATAGAGGGTCCCAGAAGGTAGCCCACTAACAATCTGGAGGGACTCCAGCACTTGTCACAGTGGTGAGAGAGGAAAATAGGGATAAAATAATTCTGTATGATATTGTACCATCCTGTCACATTTCAGAGCTACTTCACTGGTGATGAGCAGTTGGGGCAACAGCAACACAGCCACTGTGTAAGTACAGTAGCAGCTCCAGACACGTAATAAGTTCAGAGGCATTACTGCTTAAAGCTCACCCACAATCAGTGGGTACTCACAGCCTTTTTATGTCAGATTCAAACACCCTGGAAACTTTCACATGACAAACACTGTCCAGCCTGGTACATGAGCTATGATCTCAGATGCCCCACTGGCAGCCTAATTAGAAAGTGTCTCAGGCTGTGTCCCCCAGACAAGTAAGCACAGTATGGAACCTCGGTATGCCCTTGGTATGGAAGGAACAACTGGCCTCTTCCTACTATTGACAATGCAAGTCAAAAGCAGAAGACAGCTGGTAATCAGCATCAGCCACCTCTATCATTTGCTCTTTCACCATAGACCAGAATTCTCATCTCAGACCAAACACTTCAGCCAGAGGAAAAGGATCACTGAAATACAGCAGCTGAGAGAAATGTTGACATCTTAATACCATCATTGCAGCCACAAGCAAGTGAAGAACCATGATCTTTCTTCTCAAACACACCCATCACCTGAAATCTATTTCCAGAATGAGCTGCATTTTGTTAGGACAAATCTCATTGCAGTTTAGATGGAAAAATGGGAGATCCAGAGCATTTTTGCTAGAAATACTGTGACTAAGGCATAAGGAACACAATACCAGTGCCTGTGAAAATGTGTCTCCGCCAGCCCTGACCAATGTCAGGATGGGACAGAGCTGAAGAGACTCCTGTTGCTCCCCAATTCACGTCATGGAGCACAGACATCATGTTGGCAGAGTGCAATGCTATGCTGCATTACCAATCCTTAAATGAGCTGCGGAAAAGCTACTTTCAAACCAGCATAGTCCACAGTTGCCTGAGGATTGTAGCTTGACTCCTGAAATCTGCATAGCAATGGAGTTCTTCACGCTTGCATCCTGAACAAAGCTGGAGCACAATCTGGCCATTATCCAGATAATAAAGAACTCATGAGAGTGGTCCTCATGAGATTTTTCTTAGCAGCCTAATAAAGAACAGTAAGTTCAGATAAGGAAAGAGAAGGTCTTGACTTTGGACTCATTCTACCTACAGGAAAACTCTCACATAAATGGTTGTATGTACAGTTTTGCTGCATTTATCTGATGAGATACTGGTCTTTGCTCAACAAACTTTTTGCAAAAATAACACTGCTAACAGTTTTCAAGAATACCTCTGCAAGACGCTACACCCTTAATTTCGGAGTTCTTTGTAACTTCTTAATTCTATTTGTAGAGACACACGAGTAGGGCTTAATTATGACAAGTCTAAAGAATAAAGGCTCTTGCAGGAAAAGACTGGACTTCTATACGGGAAACTCACAGTCATTTCTTAGCTCTGCTGAGATGCTCATTCTAGATATGTCACGTCTCAGTGCTTTGCATGCCTCAGTTCTCCTATGGTAAAATGAAATCAAAGACAGCAAATGTTGCCAGCAGAACTCTCTGAGACATGTTTGCGGATGACGCGAAGCAGAGTGGTGCTGTCAATACACCAGAGGAACAGGATATCATCCAGAGGGACCTGGACAAGCTGCAGAGGTTGGCCCAGGTGAACCTCATGAGGTTCAACAAGAGCAAGTGCAGGGTCCTGCACCTGGGCTGGAACAAACCCCACTATCAATACAAACTTCAAGGACAGGCAATAGAGAGCAGCCCTGCAGAAAAGGACTTGGAGGTGCTGATAGATGAGAAGTTGGACATGAGCAGTTCATGTGTGCTTGCAGCCCGGGCAAATCGCATCCTGTGCTGCATNGAGGACAGGCCCCTGGGGACTCAGTCATGGCCCTTCTCCTGATCTTTGATTCTAAAACCTTCTACCTGGGATATGGTATTAGGATAACAAGGAATGTCACAGTGCTGTAAAATAAGAATGAAAACAATCAAGTCAAGTACATACTTAAAAAGAAAAAAACAACACATCCTTATTAGGATATTATTAGTTTTTTTTCATAAATACCAATTAACATACTCAACAATAACCACTGGATTATCAGTTCTGTCTTGAACTGGAACAGCATGTTCCAATTAAACACTGACTTCCACTTCTGTACTCTCACATATCCCATCCTAAGCTTCCTCCACACCTATATACTCGGACCATCAGTTTCCCATTTTTGGTCCAGCCAGCACTGACAGTCATATGCTGGGGATAATTTACACCACATCCTCAGCTAACATTCATCTCCATTTCAGGAAAACTAACAATTTTGGTGAGGGCAAAAAGGACAGTTTGCACCCACAGGGGATTAAAATCCAAGAATTTTGCACCTCTATGAGGTCAAGGGACAGCACTGAGCATGCCCCTGAGAATCCTCAGGGGAGGATTCTCAGTAGCTCACAATATCATATGCTCAGATTATAGTTGAACAACATGTACCACATATTTGTTTGAACCTCATGAATTATTGATGATGTTCAGGAGCCCTATTAAACTGTCTAGTGGGCCAGCAAGAACGATCAGTAGTTCAAATGCATCAAAATGCATAATGGAGTTTTCTATTTTGAATTTTGGCCATTAGAGAAAAGAACCTTGGCAAATATATAATTTTGTGTAATTTCATTTGGATGCTCACTGTAATAGCCATAGTATTTATGACACTATGAGTCATACCCATATACTCCTCAGACAGCAAAGACACCTTTATGCACACTATGTAAAATCAGAGTCCTTATGCAGGAAAACATTCTACTGAAGGCAAGACCTGCTTATCTGGCTTATACTATAGGCTTAGTCAATAAATATGTACTATTTCCTACATACCTCTGCCAGCCATGAAATGCATATAAATGTTATAAAAGAATTGTCAACATTATAAGAATCATTTTCTAGTAATTCTTTAGATCCTGCCTATTGAAAATGAGAATTCAATTAAATTGCCTTCTTATACGAGCACAAATTAACCCTTGTCATGCAATAATTAAATCATAAAGTAAAACCTCTCAGAAAAAAAAAAACCACAAAAACTATAGTGCATTCAGAACATGACATTCAGCCTCATCCTGTATCCTCTGCATTTCACTGAGTGCAATTAAAATGCAGAAAACAAAGTTATCATCTTTATTTTGAATGTAGGACGCAGTGGATTAGTGTTCATTTGAAGGACACTTTCAGTGAGTTTGAGACAAAAGAGATACTTCTCCATTCAGCTTTGGCAGGTATTCAGCTGCAAACTTGAGAAGTTTATACACTGAGTGTGAGCGCTTCTCTTTCCTTCCTCCTCTTCACATAATGTATAGGAGACTGTGGGTTTTGAGGACATAACCCCTTGGTGATTGTTGACACAGCTCCCAGGGACCTTTCTGGGTAAGACATTGTACACAGCTTCTAGGATTTCACACGTTTATTCAGTGTTGTTAATAATCACATAGTGTAAACTTGAGCAGTAAAATTTTTATTCTGAAAGATGTCATGTCTTAAGGAACACTTCAGTAGCTTGGGACTCACAGTTCACCTCAACCACTGCAGTTACAGTGAAACACTAGTTGGTATTTGGACAGATGCTGTCACATATGATATTCCAAGGCTTTTAACATGATGTAGCTGCTACATAAATAGTATGTAGCTTCTGTTTTCTAAATACACATGCAACTTCCCTTTTTAATGTCTTTCCTTCTTGCTTGCAATCACCATCCACTAACCTGGAAAAATGTTTAATCTGGAGATGTTTTATTCTATGACAAGCCTCAGAAATGGCACAGAAATGAACCACATTATCCAAAATTTCAACCCATTGCAGTGCTCTGCCACAAGAAGTAACTGCCCCAAAACTGGAAAACAGATTATAGAATCTGTAAACACTGAGCACGCTCAAAAGCTTTTCTGATGGCCAAAGAACTGTTAACAAGCAGGTAATTCAGCCTCAGAAGTCATTAAAACTCCAGTGCATTTCCAGAATTACATGTAACCCCAATACTGCCATTGCAATATATTTCTATATAGCAGTACAGCAACAGGTATTACAAAAGATGGGAGCAACAACTCCAGGCAGTAATTCTTCCTAGGAATTTTGTCTCATCCAGAGTCAGTATATACATTTGTGAAAAACAAGAAGAAGGTAACAGGACAAAACGGAGCTATGTCTCCCTATTATCTTTAAAGAACAAAAATGGACACCTCACTCTTTTCTTTAATTTCCTCTCCAATCAAAAGTCTATCATCCTGACTAAACTGAACTATCATAGAAAATTATATCAAGATTTTCAAGCTTGACCTCACAGTTATTAATCTTCAAGAAATCATTGCCATTATAACATGCCTCCAGATCCTTAGGATGCCCTTCACACTCTTAGGAAGCCTAGTGTTCAATTTAAGTATTTTCTCATTTTTCGTCAATCAGCCAGAAGGAAAAAAAGTAATCCCTGAGCAAGACATAGCAAAAAAGAAAATTCTGTTTCAGTGTGCAGTTTTCTTCCATAAATCTCAAAACAAAAATCAGAGGTGAATAAAGGTTTATAATTATTATTCACAAAGTGTTTCCAGTGAGCTTTTTCTTGTCTCTGGGAGATGCAGTCTTCTGGATCAAATTAAGACAATATTATAAACCCACTTGCAAAATTTATAAAGGGTTCTGAATTCATCATTGCTTAGGGCAGTGATGTGGCTGATAGTCACCTCCTGGTCAAAATTATCTTCTGGAATCCATGGCCCAGAACACAGCCTACTCATGAAAACTTCCCTGCAGATACAAAGCTAGAGTAAGAAAAGGTTGAGTCTTGATTTTTGATCATTTATTACAGATACACTGAGAGTCTTTTATTTGGATCCTGGATTTATTTCTTCCTTCATCCACAGCTAATAACCAGATGACAGAGCATTAAAGCTACATGATTAGCTAAGTTCGTAAAGCCTTAATAAGAGATCCTTTAGACAGCACAGTAGAGACGTGCTATTACACAAAAACTTAAGTGTTTGCCTGTCATACAGTCAGGTCACTTCACTTTTATTAGCTTCATCCCTCTCAGAATGGGCTCAGGAAAGTTAAAACTGTAAATATTAAACAGGTAACACGTTGCTGAGATTGGGACAGATACCAGCTCAGTTCTCCATCATGCCATTTTATATATGCCAATTCTGCAGTCCAGGGATGATTGTAATGGACTTCACTGGCTATACTGGTCAGGAAGGTTCAGTCACCAAAACATACCCACATGTCATCCAACAGGCATCAGACTCCAAGGAAATAGAGACATCCAAGACATGCTACCAGCATAATAAGCTCAGCTGCATGGAGCTTTTTTTTTTTTGTCATTTTTGTGGAAGTAGTAAACATCCTGCAACATTAGCATAGACATTTTGCACTGCTCTGCAAGTCACTAGGCAACAGTTAGATATTAACATCCTGAACTTTACATTCATCAGGGAAGTATGAACTTTCCTAATATATTGTTAAAAAGTTATGTCAAAATTTAAAAATAAATATAAACATGAACATTTTTTTAAATCGGGTAGTTAAAGTATTTCTACCCTCAGGAAGAGTGGTGATACTAAACAGCCTAATGTAGTGACATCACTCTAGTGTTTGGATAGACTTAAAAATATCAGGTTAGAAAACACCCACAAAAATGTGTGATTCCAGTTATGAAACAGTCAGAATTGTCCTCAGTCTGCTTATCCATGCCCAGGTGTCGAAATATGGTCTGATTTGACAGCATGATGAGCAGTTAGGTCCCTGTGCTTTCTAGTGTGGTTCAGGGTATGCACCGCTGGACTGACTGTATTTACATATTTTACATAAGCACAGGTTTATGCATAAAACATTATTTTTAAAACAGAATTATTCAACCCAAAGTAAAAATTAGTTTAAACATTCTTAAACAATCATGGCATCTTAATTTTGAAAAAAAAAACCCAAACAAACAAACAAAACCCAACCAACCAAAAAAAAAAACCAAAAAACAACCCAACTTTTAAACATCCAAGGTTTTAATATTGTTAAAACTTGTAAGAGAAATATTCTACAGCCCCAACAGAGCACATATTTTATTTAAATTAGCATTACACCTAAGAGCTATAGCACATATTTTCTTCTCAGGCAGTCCTTATTACTTTGTGACTGTTTCATATCACTCCTAAATAACACTGTCACTAGATCAATGAATAGAGTGTGCTATACTTACAGAAGATTTATACAGAACTAAAACATATATCAGTAGGCATATTTCTACTCTGAGTCTCTAGATACAGTTCCCTTTGGCATCAAAGGAATTATGTGCCTTTCTGCTCTGAATTTTTAACAAGGTGATTTGCATATACACACACTTCTGAGTTCTGGCACACACAACTTTGCACAAAGTTGGAAACCTCCATCTGGGAAAGTCACACTCTGTGCTTTCACCCTATTCTCCTGAACACCCCCTAAAGCCACTGCTAGGATAGCTTGGCATAGCTCATTATAAGCACTCCTCCACTTCTGGGAAGAGAGAGGGAAAAAAACAAACAAAAAGAACAATGTCAAATCTTATTCAACAATCACATGGCATGCATTGGAGTGGTTACAGAAACACAGAATCATAGAATTATTGAGGCTGGAAAAGACCTCTGAGATCAAATAGTCCATCCTATGACCTATCACCACCACACTGGCTAGACCATGGCACTATGTGCCACATCCAGTCTTTCATGAAACACCTCCAGGGATGGTAACTCCACCACTTCCCTGGACTGTCCATTCCAAAGTCTGATCAACCTATTCATGAGGGAGTGGACTCGATGATCTTCAGATGTCCCTTCCAACCCCTAACATTCTGTGTGATTTCTGTATGATGACTATATCATTCTGTGTGAGGAAGTGCTTCCTAATATCCAACCTAAACCTCCTCTGGTGCAGCTTCAGGCCATGCCCTCTTGTCCTGTCACTGGTTGCCTGAGAGAAGAACCTGAACCCCACCTGCCTACAACTTCCTTTCAGGTAGTTGTAGAGAGTGATAAGATCCCCCCTGAGTCTCCTCCAGGGTAAACAACCCCAGCTCCTTCAGCCTCTCCTCATNTTAACACAGTGAAGGGTGCACCTGTCCAAGCTATGGGCTGCCAGCTTTTCCAGGAGGATGCTGTGGGAGACTTTGTCAAAGGTTTTGGTGAAGTCAAGGTAGACCACATCACCAGCCTTCCCCTGATACACTAGGGGGGTCATCCAGTCATAGAAGGAGATGAGATTNAGGGAGAATTACGTCCCTAGACCTGCTGGCCACACTATTCCTGATACAAGCCAGCATGCCATTGGCCTTCCCTGCCACCTGGACACACTGCTGGCTCATATTCAGATGGTTGTCAACCAGTACTCCGAGGTCCCTCTCTGTCAGGCTGCCCTCCAGCCGCTCATCCCCAGTCTGTAGTGCTGCGGGGGCTTAATGTGGCCAAAGCATAGGACCCTACACTTGGTCTTGTTAAACCTCGTATTACTGCCCTCAGCCCATCGACTCAGCCTGCTCAGGTCCNACCCCCAGTTAGCCAGGACTAATAATAAATGATGGACAGTGGCTTATGGTATTCTGCTCCCCATCCCCTCCTACCTCAGTCTTTGTTGAAGACTGAGGCTAAGAAGATGTTAAGTACCTCAGCCTTTTTACTTGTCTTCTGTTACTATGTTCCCCCCCTCATCCAATAAGGAAAGGAGACTTTCACTGACCCTCCTTTTGTTATTAATGTATTTATAAAAGCACTTTTTATTATCCTTAACAGAGATGGCCAGATTAAGTTCTAATTGAGCTTTCATGTCTCTAATTCTCTTTCTGCATGACCTTAAAATAACCTTAAGTGCTTCCTGATTCACCTGCCCCTTTTTACAAAGTTGATACACTCTTTTTTTTTTTTTTTTTTCTGAGTTCTTGCAAAAGCTCTGTGCTCAATGAGGCTGGTCTTCTTCCCCGCCAACTCATTTTTTAGCACACGGGGACAGCCTGCTCCTGCACTTTCATAATTTCATTCTTCTGCCTTCTGAGATGCTTAATTTTTGAGGGCTGCTTCCCAAAGGACTCTCTGAACAAACATCCTGAATAGACCAAAGTCATCCCACTGTAAGTCCAAGGTAGAGGTTTTGCTGACCATCCTCCTAACCTCACCACGTATTGAAAATTCTATCATATCATATACAGTTAGAGTTGTAAGGATTTATGGACTCACCTATATGAACAGAAGAACCCTTATCCATCCTGGTGACATGAAACAGAGAAAAGCTGGATACTGAAGGCCAGTCATGTAAATAAAGGGCCTCTGTCTTTCCATGGGTCTTCTATATGTTATTATAAGGTTCAGAGACCTGTCCAAAAATTTTGCAAATAGTAATGAAAAAAACCCCAACCAAAACCAGAAAATATATCACATGAATAAAATAACATTCTATCAATAAATCTGACCATCAGCTGAGAATAAATCAAATTATGGTAAGTATGTTGGCTGCTAGAATAGTGATGGTAGCAGAGGAAATGCAAAACTGAAGAGGTAGTAATTAGAGGCCTAACATCTGCAACATCATTCCTCTGATTTAGCTGCTCGGTGCCCTGGATAAAATATTCTACTTACTAGTAGAGGTATTTTTAAATGTAACGTCAAACATAGGATTTTTAAACATTCAAACATCACTTCCTCCAAGCTCAAGATAGGTGCATTCCTCCTTTGAGCAAAAAAGTCAAGTAAAGGAGGCAGGAGACCAGCATGGATGAGTAAGGAGATGTTGGAAAAACTCATGTGGAAGAAAGTTCACAGTATGTGAAAAACGGGACTAGTCACTTGGAAGAATTATAGGAATGCCATTAGCTTATGTAGGGATGTAACAAGGCAGGCCAAGGCCCTCTTGGAATTAACTCTGGCAAAGGAAGTAAAGGAGAACAAGAAAGGCTTCTTTGAATCCATCAATGATAAAAGGAAAACTAGGGACATATGGGCCTGTGGCTGAATGAGGTGGGAGCCCTGGTAACAGAGGATGCAGAGAAGGAAGAGTTACTGAATGCCTTGTTTGCTTCAGTCTTCACTGCTAAGACCAGCTCTTGGGAATATCAGAACCTGGAAGTAAGAGAGAAATCTTGGAGGGGGAAGACTCTCCATTGGTCAATGAGGACTGGGTTAGAAATCACTTGGGTAAACTGAATACACACAAATCCATGGGTCCCAGTGGGCTGCACCCATAAGTGCTGAGAGAGCTGGCAGATGTTATTGCTGTGCCACTCTCCTGTGTTAGAATCCTGTAACTAGCAGTTTTCCCCAGGGGTCAGTACTGGGTCCAGTCTTACTCAACACCTTCAATAACCTGGATGAAGGGACAGACCTCAGCAAGTTTGCTGATGATACTAAACTGGGAGGAGTGGTTGACACACCAGAAGGCTGTGCTGCCATCCAGCAAGATCTGGAAAGACTGGAGAGCTGGGCATTGGAGAACCCTTAATGAAGTTTTTCCCAGGCAACTCTCAGTAAGACAAGAGGGCATGGTCTTAAATTGTGCCGGGGGAAGTTCAGAGTGGATATTAGAAAGAAATTTTTCACAGAAAGGGTGATCAGACATTGGAACGAGCTGCCTGGGGAGGTGGTGGACTCTTC
>VWZY01010082.1:74505-85439 GCA_013399075.1 Chloroceryle aenea
TAATTGATCAAGGGTTGGACTCGATGATCTCTGAGGTCCCTTCCAACCCAGCCTATTCTATGATTCTATGATTCTATGAAGTTCAAGAAGGGCAAGTGTAGAGCCGTACACCTGGGGAGGAATAACATCCGGTACCAGTACAGGTCAAGGTTTGGTTAACCTGCTGGAAAGAAGCTTCATGGAGGAGGACCTTGGAGTTCTGGTGGACAGTAAGTTTTCAATGGGACAGCAATATGCCCTGTAGCCAAGAAGGCCAACAGTCTCCTGGGGTGCATTAAGAAAGAGTGTCAAGCAGGTCAAGGGAGGTTCTCCTACCCTGCTACTCTGCCCTGTTGAGGCCACATTTGGAGTATTGTGTTCAGTTCTGGTCTCCGCAGTTCAAGAGGGATGGGGAAATAGAGAGTCCAACTGAGGTTACGAGGATGATTAAGGGACTGGAACGTCTCTCTTCTGAGCAAAGGCTGAAAGGCCTGGGGCTGCTTAGTCTGGAGAAGAGAAGGCTGAGAGAGGATCTTATTAATGTTTACAAGTATCTGAAGGGTGGGTGTCAAAAAGAAGGAGACAGTCTCTTTTCACTGGTTCCCTGTGACAGGATAAGAGATAATGATCACAAGCTGGAACACAGGGAGTTCCACCTCAACATGACGAAAATTTTCTTTACTGTGAGGGTGACAAAGCTCTGGAACAGGATCCCAGAGAGGTTGTGGAATCTCCTTCTCTGGACACTTTCAAAACCTGCCTGGATCTGTTCCTGTGTGGCCTGCCCTAGATGATCCTGCTCTGGCAGAGGGATTGGACTCGAGGATCTCCAGATGTTCCTTTCTCCTCAAGGAGCCTCTAAGAGAAAGAAATAAAAGCTCCTTCTCAATCAGGTGCAAGGACCCCTGCAGATGGACCCCAGGACTGTTTCAGAAACAGGCACAGCACTGCTGTGGCTTTCAGTACTAAGCAAAGTGATGCCAGGCAAGGAGAGGGTAACAATTTTGCAAAGAGCTGGTTGCACAGGAAAATTTGTTATTTTGTAAAATTATCTTTTTCTCACCGAGATGGTTTTAGGCAGTGTATCCCCCACTGGACTGGGCTTACATTCACAATACAGTCAGGCATATGTGACATTGATCACTGCTGGCAGGATATATAAAGGTTTTTATATTCTCACTCTATTTCTTACATTATTCTCTAAGCATCTGCTATTTGCCACTGTTGGAGACAGAATACCAGGCTATCAGTAATAGTTATGTCAAGAAAACAAATGGACTCTTCAAAAAAAAAAAAAAAATCTGAAAAAATGAAGATGGCAAAAAAGAAAGAGAAAAAAGTAATCAAGGTAGAATCACAGAGTTTCAGAGAAAAGGACAATGGACAGGTAGTAAATCAATAAAAAATACAAGGGTGAGCACTAAGGATGTTGGAAATAGAAAGCAGCACCACAGCAATTGAAGGAGGAAAGGTTTTACTCCATATTCCTGATGGAAGGGAAGTACCTAAAGAGAGTCACAATGGAAAAAGGATCTACCTAAGAAGAGGACCCGGATTCTGGCAGTGTGATGTGAGGAGCTGAAGAGGAGTATTTTTGGTGGACCACAAAGGTATATATTACTCCAGCAATTTTAAGTGGTCAAGATGGTTATCCAGTCTCCACTTGAACCCCAGAGCAACATCACAGTGAAATTGCTAGAGGAGTGAAATAATTAATTAATGAAAATAAATTAATTAAATAAAACACCATCAGGAAACCCAAAACTGACAAAAAGTATTCAGAAACAGAAGAGTGCTCAAACGTGAACTCTGTAGTTTGGGGTTTGTCCTGGGTGATTTCATGAATAGCTCAACAACAACAGAAATCTTTTCAGCCACTCCTGGAAAACCTCGCCCAATGCCATCAGGAAGCAGAAAGTAGTATAGTTGGTTTTTACTGTATCTGCATGTGATGGGATCCCCAATCAGCCTTCCTGGATAATCCCAAAATGTTTTTTTTGGTACACTTAATAAAGCAGGTTGGGGGCAGGCCAGAAGTAGCATTGTGTCAGCACTGCAGGCTTGTGTTTTGCAAACAGTTCAGTGACACACCATATACTACTGCTTATAAAAATATCATTACATGAAATTACTTCAGAACACTTTAAATAGCACTCATAATAGACAAGCTGTCATTTTAATGAGGAACCATCAGTGAATGGCAGTACTTTTAACTGGGCCTAAAGAAAAACATTTCTCAGTCAAGCGCAACTCAGAACTGGCTTAAGTGATAAATAATGTCAAACTCAGATGACTACAGCCAAACACCTCAATCCCCTCAATAGGCCCAGCCCTGTGAAAGAACAGATTCTGTAATGCAGGAAAACACAAGTCTACTTTTCTAAGATCAAAGAATGCAATGGTGAATGATCTACCCCACTTACAGAAGGGTGAACTGTATGTTAGAAATCAGGGACTTACACATATGGGAGACAGGGCAGATAAATTGAAGAAGGTCCCAGGGCGGTGCTGGGGCTACAGTATCTAACAACACACTTTGATGTTTGAAGAGACGCAATTTCGTCTAAGGTTAAATAAGTGATGTTGTTTCTGAATATGATATTAGTGAGTGTAGTAGTAAAAAGTGGTGTTCTGCTATCCCAGAATAGCCACCTCTGGTGTCCACAGCTCAAAAAGATGCTGAAAAACTGGGGGAGATACACATAGAATTTGTGGGCCTGGAAACAGATTGTGTGGAAAGAGTTTAAATTATATGATCACTTTGGCAAAAAGAAGGCTGAACAATAATTTGTCTACATCATGATTTCCACTACTAGTAGGCTCCTTAATTAAGCAGACAAAAGAAGATTCAACAGATGAAACAAGGAAATAAACTCAGATTGGATTTTTTCCTTAAATCACCAGAAATAATTACTCACTGAAACAACTACCCTCAGGACACCTTTTAGTCTGTTATCCACACTCTTTAAATAAGGCTGAATATTCTTCCAAAAGGCAAGGAGAAATTGATGGATTAAATTTTCTAGAGCCTGTATTATCAGGAGGTCAAACAACATTATCCTTACAATCATGCATGTCTTACAGAACGGAGAACTGCTAGACAGTGTTTATCATATTCACACCATAATGCTCAGACTTATATGCTTACATGAGGTTATATATGTTCATACAATTTTAGAAGACAAAGGTGATGATTAACATTTAAAAATAGGTAAGTTATCAAGACAAGAGACCCATTTGATACAGATATATTAATTCCAGAATTCAACTATGATTTTATTGTCATAAACTAAGCACATAATACTGAGTACCATAAAATCTAAAAATACAGGCTTTTCCAAATAAAGCTCATATTAAAATTAAATCATAACTGTTTCAGTAGACCTACAATAACACCCATCAGAACCATTACAATTACAGCTTTTCAGATGACAATATCCACAATAACTGTTTGTAAACTACTGTATATATTAAACTGTGGATAATTAGTATGATTCAGCAATCTTTTTTATTTTTTCCTTTGCAAGCAATAGCTGCTGTAAAATGCCACATGTCTGCCCAGAGCTTCCTGAATGTCACATATGCAGAAAAAGAACAGAGCTAGTCATTCATGGTCAAAAGCTGCAACTCAGCATGAAATTACACTCCTGAACTCCACATTTTAGATTAAATGACCCTGCTAGTTAAATCCCAATTATGAAATGTTTTATGGGACAAATCTCATAGTACCAGTCTTCTCTCTGCAATAGTAACTCCCTGCATACAATCAAGGTGGTCAGGAAGTGGGTGAGAGCAGGAGATCTACAAAGCCCACTGACATAAACATGTATTATCCAAATCAGTCTCTAAACTGACACAGATTATGCCACTTCAGTTCCACCGTGAAGTTTAGAGCATACAAATCTGGAAGATTTTACTGCTATTGAATAGTGGCAGAAATGCATGACTTGTAGTACTTATCAAAGAGACTGTATTTACAATCAGATAGAAAAAAAGAGGTCCCAGTGAGTGGAAATATCTGCTATTGGGATGCTCAATAGCAAACAGCAGCACATACTTCTCAACCACTCTCAATAATATGGATTGACAAAGCGACTCAACTTAGTAAGGCAGAGTTAAACCAACAGAGTTAAACCTGCAGGGTCAGATCCTCCACCATGACTCTCATTTCTGCCAAAACCCTCAAAGGACCTTGGAGCAGCCCAGGTGGACCTGAGCAGTTTGCTGCTGAGGACCCAAACCAGCTGCAGTTGCTTTGTTTGGTTAATCTTGCCTAGTGCTGTAGATACACTCTAGGCCCCCCCCAGACAGTTACATGGACTCTATCTGCATGACTAGAGAGCACTAGGCATTTCTATCATGCAATTCATCTCATCTTACTGAGGACTCCTAAAGTAAGTAGGGGTAATGGCTCTAATTTAAAGTGCCTTTTTCCTCTGCTGTGGAGAAAGTCTAAAAAACAAACTGAAATGTAAACATTTTCAGTGTCAGATTAACACCTTTCTGTCTTTCAGTGATGGTTTCATCCATAAGACCAGTAGGATCTTCCCTAATGACACCACCTCAGAAATAAAGGTGGGAGGTGGGATAGAGCAGGGAGACAAACTTTGCCACTGCTTGAGTAGGAACCAAAATAAATTATTTGCTATTTAATANTCCCACTGCCTAGGAGACTTAGGTGATGATCATTGCGTCTCCTGGCTGGAGATCAAACCCACTGAAATAGTTTCTGAAAAACCTGGGTTCACAGACTGTCACCCAAGGGAGGAAACATTCTTGGTGACAGTGGACCTGTGCTGTGTCTATTACTACCTAACTCACAAAGTGCCATTTTGGTGTACAACTACTTCCCAACTGTATCTACAGTCTTATCTAATGTGCAGAAACCATAGAATTCATACCATATTTATAATGAGGAAAGAGTATGTCAGTGATGGGAGAGGTGATTGTGTTTTCTGTAATGGTTGTTGACTTATGGCTAGAATGTGCAGTTCAGCCGCTGAGAAACATATCACTTCTAAGCATTACAATTCACGTCATCTCAACAAAGGTAGCAAGATCTTTGGGCACATGCCACCACAGCTCTGTAGCAAAATTATAGTCCCTATGATCTCTGATGATTGCAGCATTTGCATTGGGCTGATGGTTCAATTTAATCTGATTTTCAAGAGTTATAGTATTTAATTAGGATTAGTAATAAAAATTATAGCATTCAAAGGAAAAAGTATTATGACAGCATCTGTCCTGAAACAGCATAGGAGAGGGAATTCGGTCAAGGTTAAAAAAAAAATAAATTAATATTAAGACTGACTACCAACCAAAGAAAATAACCTTCTGGAACAGCTGCCTCTTATCTTTGGGGTGGAAAGTAATTTGATACTTTTGCATGTCAAAACATTCTTACTCTGATGTGGCATAAACCCCTCTCTATAATATAGGCCCCTTTCTATGCATTTTCTAAGTGACTAAATCCTAGCACTCCATTTTTACTTTTATTGCTTTTCTGACTGGTGAGAGCCCTATAATGATTCATCATTAAAAGTAATTTTTAGGAAGCTTTGTTCCTAATTGTTGCTATATATATTAAAAAGAAATTGCTCTTTAAATTCATCTCTGAAGTCAGACTCAATTTTTTATCAAACAAGAATGGTATCTCCAGTCATCATCTGAATGCAGCAAGTGAGAAAATGTTTTGCATAGTGTTTTACATCTGCATTCACTAGGAGGAGGCTGATGCCACCACCTACTGTAATGCATTTTATAAGTGGTACAAAGCCAGACAGATTTCAAATGCAGTAGCACACTCTCTTAAAGATACTGCAGGCACTATTTTAAAGGCACAGTTACATCTCCAACTCAACAAGCTTTGATTGCCTGTAGCTGGTTTACAAGCAGCATCTAAAGCATAAAAATGCAGGGGTAACTGAAAGAGTACAGGCATCGAATCACTGGTCTTCATTTACCCTCCCCACAGAAATCAGGGAAATCACTCTCTAGCAGATAGTTCTTGAAGATTCAATTTATTCCTCTTGCACTTGACTATCCATTCCCTGCACCACTCATGACTGCCAAGCAGCACACTTGTATAAGCCGCCTGTCCCAGCAGGACCTGATGGATAAAGCCAGGCATTTGTCTCTGAAAAGGAAAATCCCACAGGGATCCCATCATTGCTGCTACCAGGTCACCACTGGGCTCATATAACATCGCATTTAGCCCCATTTTACAGCAGAGCACCTGCAGGGCATGCCAAGGAGCACCCCAACCTTGCTTTCTGAGATGACCAGTTATGTGACTGTCAGGCAGAGGAAGGTATCAGCACAGTGCATGTGACACACAATGCTGACCAGCCCCCATTTAATAAATTGTAATTTTGAAAGTTACCATTATTAACTTCAGCAAATAGCTCTCAATTTCCACATAATTACAAGTTTAATGCAAAACTTCATTTCTGACCAAAAAGGCTGCTTAGAAATAATCAGTAGTTGTGCTATTTTTTTTCCCGAGCAGATGGGAGTATGACTATCCCATCCGCTCCTTCATACCACATCACATGTGAATATGCTTAAAGATTTTGCTGGTTTTGCAAAAGTACTTTTTGAAAAATGTACTTGCTGGAGAAGGGACACAAAGAAAACTAAAACAGTTGCTGGCCAACAAGCACCAAATTAATCCTGAATTTTGAAATAATGTTTGTGAGAAACATTTTACTTTAATTCAGACAGTTCTAATCACCATTCTGCCTGTGTGCAAATAGCAGTAAAGGGGATGACTACCATATATTTTTTCTAGTATTTCTTGCATAGGCAATTGGGTTATTTAATGCTTACCACCTTTTATAAGTGTTCTTCTAGAGAGAAGTCATTCAGATGAACTTATATTAATATTACACCAGTGAGACTCCACTGGCCATTCATACATTTGTGTTTTCAAATCTCTGAGTGAAGCCAGGAGATCTTTCTCCACTTTGTGGGAGGAGTGTTACTATGGAGCACTGCTGCCCAGCTCTTACCACCCATGTGTGTAAGAAGGTGTCCTTTTTTGCCAAGCCAGAGAGGAGCAGTTACACCACAGGCATCGTCACAGCCTCTGTCTCTGGCTGGTATTCTGGCTTCTGAATTCATACATAGCAGTGAATCCACCAGAACCACTCCTGCTCCTCCACCTCCAACAGAGAAGTCTGCAGAGTAGCAAAGGTCTTCTCTACAGGATCCCAAAGGAGAATGCACAATTGTCCTGTTCTTGAAAAAAGGAAACCTTCCTATCTGCATTTGGGCATGCATTACAGCTAAAAAAGGTAATTCTTCTCCATCTTTCTCTATGAGATATGTCAGTGCTGAGTCAAAAAGCCCTGGGGAAGTTGAGAAGGCGATAATAAATGCACTGACCAAACTGGTCAGGTAGAAACACGTTCCAGTCAGGGACCACCGACTAAAGAAAACAAAAGTGACTAAAATATTTGCAGTGCAGATGATAGTCCTGCTCTTTTTCCTGAAAAGTGCAGTTATGAATGACACCTTTGTTGTGTCAGGATGCCACAGAAACACTTTTGAAACTGTTACACAGCAATGGCACCGTTGGTTCTGCTATCTCAATAGACCTGCAATGCCAGAAATGTGCACAAACCTCTCTCCACGTGATACAGGCACATAATCTGGGCAGCACCTACCTATTCTGCACACCCTGGCTTCCTTGGCAGGGTCTGTGCTCACATACTCAGAAGCCAGCATGCGAACATGCACATGAAGGTTAGCCAGGAGAACCTTCCTTTTCAGAAACTTCCCTTTCAGCTTAATGTTTATAGAGTAAAGCTCCCACTGGAGGTCTCAATACAAACTGAAAATGCATGCCTTACTAGTGAGAAAGGAAGAGCACTACCTGATGATGATTTTCTTAGGAATTTTCCAAGAAGGCACCTTCCTAAACAAGCCTAAGGAAATTGGCACTGGCAGGTTTTTTTATCCCAGGTATCAGTGCAAAAATATCATCAAGCAAAGGTTGCAGGTGGTAAAGCAGTTAACAGAGATGAACAAAACTCTTCTTCATGGAGCTGGGAAAGCAAAACACGTGAAAAAAAAAATACTTTGACTGCTTCTAAAACAAATTTACTTCTCTACGTCCAAACACCAAGACCAACCTTAGGACTTTAAAATTCCCTCTTCCTTGGGGAAGAACAGTTTTTTTCTTCCTTTTAGTGTAATTTCACTCCTCCAAAACACACCTCCCTGTCGGCAGCATTTTCTCTCTCCATGTGGGTGCCCTCTGTCTTCCCCACATCCACAGGAGCAGAATGAAGGGACCTGTAGAGCACTCTGTGTCCCTGTTTCTGAACTGAAGCATAATGTAGCATACTGCAGCCAACCCCTTTGAAAGGTCCTATGCCAGGAAGAAGCAAAAGCTCTCAGGTGCATTCCACAGAGACCAAGGCAAGTTTGTTCCAATTAAGCGCAACAACTTTATTGCCAGGCATGACAGGTATCACTTAGGTATCCTTTGCTCTCTCCTCCCTGCTGCACACACAAAAAACATACACATATTACTGTCTGATATTAGACTGCAAATTAAAAGCCATTCCCATGGAAAGACTTTTTCAATTTTATAGCCCAGGCTGAGGAGAGGACTGTATCCCCCGACAAAGATCACAGCATATTGCATAGGCAGCAGCACCTACCTCAGTGAGCAAACAGAGCCAGAAAGTCAACATAATTCCTCTTGGATGGAGACATTTACCCAAGCTCAGACATACTGCCATGCCTGGCACTTTGGACACACCAAGAAAGCATCTTCTGTGAGCAGCAAGGCTTCTCTCACACACCGAACTGCAGCAGCAGCCTGGGAGAGCAGCAGCAGTTGAATTGCTGCACAAGTATCTCTGCAGATTATTTCCTGCTTGAACACTTGGCATATAGGCAGATGCTCTTAACCTTCTGGAGGCCTATGCCTCTGTCCCTCCTCAGCAGAGGTGAGCAAGCAACTCCAAATATTCTGTGGTGAGGGCAGAGAGGAGTGACCGGAGACACACAGGGCATCCTCTGATCCTCTGGGAAGTAGTCCCAACCTCGAGTTAACTGCAGTCACTTTGCGATCAAGGACTCAGGCATTTCCACGGCAGCCCCCAGCAGCCCCAGACAGGTACCACGCAGCTCCCAGTGCACCACCCGCTGCAGGTTCTCAAGCACCAGTAAAGCGCTGCACATAGCCCCTGCGAGGATCCACTGGGGTGGGGCGGCCAGCGTGCTGGACCTGCGGCTGGAGGCCACAGCCACAAAAACGAGGAGGTGAGGGGTGCAGGTGATGTGGTGAGATCAGCAGTGTCACCAAAACTCAGGTACACAGGTCTCCGGCTCTTCAACCCCCGGCACTGCTCATCACTTGCAGGCATCCATGCCGCGGGTGAGCACGCACTGTCTGGACGTCACTCAGCCTGTGAGCTTCAGCGCTGCTCTCTCTCACAGCCTGCGTGAATGTGACTGGAAAGCATGGCTGAAAAACATGCTACAATTAACAGGAGGGAGGGAGATACTATTGCTCTCCTGCTAGTCTTAAAGGCACATTGCTCACATGTGCCTGTTGGAGATGTAAATGTCCGTGGCTCCAGCCCCAGAATCTCATCCATCTGCAGGCAGCCAAGAAGCCCAGGCAGAAGTCCTGTGCAGATCAGGGAAAGGAGAGCACCTCAGGAGCTGAGAAGGGAAGGGGAAGCTATCAGGAGAGTCCCTACATCAGGGTTTGAGAGTGAGGCCTCCCACATCTCCACTACTGTTCCAGGAGCCAAACAAGTCCCTGTCACCCAGTCTGAATGCTCACCCCTATGACTGGCTCCTCTGTGAGCATCCCAGCCATACACAGGCCAGCCTGGCCACCTCCACATCACATTCCACACATAGCCCCTGACATCCTCTCCAGAAGGCAAGGAGGGCCTGGAGCACCTTGGGGGCAACCTTCTGGGGTTGGCAGCACAGACAGGCTAGAAGTACTGCTCCTGACAGAGATGCCATCCAGGACTAAAGCAGCAGAAGGTACAGTTTTGGATTCTGATGTTATTCAGAAATTATATCCCTTCTGCAACTCTTCTCAGAGCCAGGAGCTATGAGACATGGAAATCCAATGTGCAACACATGCTAATGCTCTAATGAGTTTGGCAGTTCTCAGACTAGCTGTAGTGTCTGGTGCTACAGCACTTCCCTCCATACACAGGGCTGCAGCTAATGGGCTATACACCAGCTAAAAGCCACATGTTCTCTCCTTGCTTCTCCCAGTATGTTCTTCTGTGTGCATTGGGATACTTTGGCTTGTGCTTCAGTATGTCATAACTAGGATTCAACAAGAATAATGGCAGTAACTCCAGCTCACATCAAGCTTTTCTCTCCCCTGCCCCACAAACACCTGGCCTCTGAAACATCCTCTAGAAGTCTGTTAAACAAGGAATTTACCTACATACCTATATACCTACTTTTTTTTCTCAGTAGTGGTTGTTGCCATATACAACATGCTTTTCTGAGCAGGACAGAGTCACATGAAGGCCCAGACCTTGTTAAACTGCTTTGTGTCACGTAATGTCATGTTAACACCTTTTATTTTCCAAGGCCACTGGAGGGACCAAGATTAACCTGATCAACACCTGCCTCCATCACTGTGAGGGAAGCTATTAGCAGTGTGGACACTGAGCACACAACGACAAAACAAATTACTGTGGTGAAAAAGCTGTAAATTAAGCATAGTTTAACTTCATGCTTTTCTGAAAAATAGCATGAAAGACACAGACCTTATACCATTAATACAGAATCAGTGAAGAGTTACTACTGATGCAAATGTGCATCATATTATAATAAATACCTGCTTTCCTACAGAGCTATTACAGTTACAGAGGGGTTTTAAAACATGATCACCTGAAGAGACAAATGCAATGCAAATTTTGCTGCTTCCAGGCCATGCAGCTTCTTGAAAAAAAAAAAAA
>VWZY01010082.1:88210-106551 GCA_013399075.1 Chloroceryle aenea
AGTATTTATGTTGTGCTGAAAATACTCTGCCGTATTTAGAAATTAGAATTTCATAGACCTCCTTGTATTTGTGATTTAGAAATGGAAATATTTGCAGTGTCAGAAGCATTTGCAGTATTTGGTGAATATATTGGCACAGAGCATGTTTGGACAACCTGGGGATTAGAAAGTCAACCCAAGATGCCTTTAATAAGCTTGCTTGTTTCATGTTTATTGGGGCTTTAACTGATCTTTTAACTATTTTTGAGAAATCAATCTTGATTATTCTGAAACTTTCAAATGTATTTGAAAAATTAAACATTAAAATAGAACAACAAGAATCATTCATCAGACAATAATCTTCTATATACTAAATGCCCTAGGCAGTCAGACATCTGGGCTGGACCCTATAGCCTCTACCAAATATGGTGTCTACAAGTACAAATCAATTTATCCCAAAATGGAGTCATCAAAAAAGAAAAAGCATCACTATGTTGGAGTTAGCATGACCACCACCACAGTTCTGACTGGTTGCGATTCTTCTTGGTTCAGTGACAAAACAAAGGTAATGACTATGAATACAAAACCCAAAAAAACCTAGAAGGTGCAAAATGGAAAACAGGCTGTAGCTAAGTGTGGCAACACTGGCCACCTGAGAATTGAAAGACAAACTCTTCCTAAGAGTCAGGTGCAGCAAGAATGATTAAACGTTGATACAAACTCCAAACCGCAAGCAGTAGATCCTCTGTCTTTTGGTTCAGCCCAGCTGCAGCTAGTAGTAGGAAGGGAAGCACAGGTAATAGCTTTGCTGTAGGGATAACTAGGTTAGATTGAGCTGCATTATAAAGGAGAGAGACTAAATTATTTAAACTTCCTATCTGGCCATATGTGCTGTGAATGGCTGATAAGTCATAGGAAGGACATGGTACTTCTAGATCTCTTGGCTTTCCTGCTCCAGGGCTCTTTCCTCTCCTGATGAGCAAATAGGAAAATAATACTTATTGCTCCTGGGAAGCTGAGAAACACAGGTTCTGCCCTCTGGTGCTGGCATGATGACTTTGGGATAATCATTTAAGCTTATAACCTATCTTTTAAACAGGTCTAATGATTCCATACACATCTGGGGGTGCTTTGGGAAATGACAATGCTACATAGACCCCATTGACATCTGACTGCAACATCGCAAAATCCAAAACCAGAAATGTCTGTCTAGGCAACCATGATGACCAAGTTCTGCAGTCTTCTGGGAGACACAAATACTGTGGAAATATTGTAAACAGAGTTCTTGAACAAACACTGCAGTTGGTGTCAAATGATGACTTCATGGACCATTAGCAGTGATCAAAGCTGCACAGGCTCAGGACCCACAAAGCTGTGGGAGCACACCAGCACCTAGTGGCACAGTGAGCCACATCTAAGTCATTGGAGGCCTTCTGGTACCCTTCCCCACCTCATTGTTCCTAAAGAAATTCTTCCTTTCATCAATAATTTCATAAAAGTGTGGCAAGCAGATCAAGAGAGGTGATTCTACTGCTCTACTCTGCTCTGGTCACACCTCACCTGGAATACTGCCTCCAGCTCTGGAGTCCTCAGCACAGGAAGGACAGGACACGGACCTGATGGAGAGGGTCCAGAGGAGGGCCATGAAGATGATCAGGGGGCTGGAGCACCTCTCCTATGAGGACAGGCTGAGGGAGCTGGGATTGTTCAGCCTGGAGAAGAGAAGGCTCCAGGGAGACCTAACAGCCACCTTCCAGTACCTGAAGGGAGCTTACAAAAAGACTGGAAAGGGCCTGTTTACAAAGGCCTGCAGTGAAAGGATGAGGGGTAATGGTTTTAGATTAGAATGGAGTGGATTTAGATTAGAAATAAGGAGGAAGTTCTTTACCACGAGCGTGGTGGAGCACTGGAACAGATTGCCTAGGAAGGTGGTTGAGGCCCCATCCCTGGTGACATTCAAGGTGGGGCTTGACAGAACTCTGAGGAACCTGCTCTAGTTGAGGATGTCCCTGCACTCAGGAGGGGAGCTGGACTAGATGACCTCTAGAAGTTTCTTCCAACCCAGACATTTCTATGTTTCTCTGTTTCTATGTGTATATCCAAGTGCTATTTTTTATTTATAACCATTTTACTTATTTATGGTTTTGGAAGAATTCTAAAAGAATTTTAGTCCATACATTTGACAAAATATGATAAATTTGTTTCTGTTCAACGGTCCACACTGAGCAACACAGAACAGACATGTCAAGCCCACACTTGGAGCACTAACTTCACCTTCCTCTTCCACCTCTGGAGACAGTCTCTCTGATACGTGCCCAGAGTACAATCTTCAACTTCCTTTGCCTTGCAGTTCCCTGCCTTCTGCTCCCAGCATCCCTTCCCTGGTATTCCACTGCTCTACATACCAATTATGAGAATTCCAGAAAACAGTCCAGAAACACCAATGGAGAAAATGAGAGAGCAGTGAGTTATCACAGATGACAAACCACAGATTATGGCATTGAATGGAGACCTGTGCCTCCTGAACCTCCTGGAGGCTGAGGAGACAGTTTCTCATATAGTAGCTGTCAAAACCTTGCTCTGAAATTGCTCAGCAAGCTTTATCTCAGCCTTGTCCTAAACTGGATGGCTGGGGACAGCTCTGTGCACTCTATTTTCCCTGGGAGTTTCAAGAGCTTATGTGCACCCGAGAACTCTCCTAGAGCACAGGAAGAAGGACACTGTCCCTTTCTGCACCCATGATATATTGGGAGGCCCTTTGTCCTGTCCTTTGCTCCCTTTTCACACTCCATTAGCCAGTGACTAACAGAGCAAAAGGGGTGGAAACACTGCAGAGGAGCTCAATGATCAGCACATTTCCATCCCACACCGTGTCGAAATCTCCACTGTTCAAGCACAAAAGTGACCTGCACTAGGCTGTCAGAATGCCACAGCTGCTATTGCAGCTGTGATCATAGGTGTGAGTTTAGGTGTCAATCCAGCATTTTCTAGCTGATCAGAGCCACAGATTTTGTCTTTAGGTCCCTTGGCAGCACTGGTGCATTGTGATTGCTCAGCCTGAATATATCAACCCAAGAGCAGTGAAAAGGTTTATCTGAACTGAGGCTAGAAGGAAAATGACTAAGAAGCTTTGGCAGGTGAGGTGAAATCTATCATTAATTTTAATAGTGAATGATCTAAATGATAGTGAACGATATACATGTTATCCTTTTATAGGGGCATCTGGTTTCTGTATTGCTGCTTTAAAAATGTCATGCTAGCTCCACCTAGCACATTGAATGCTTATACTGATGAATCACTCAGGATTAAGTGTGGTCACTTTTGTTTGGTTTGATCCACTGCTTATTTTTTGCAATTCAGACTAATGCTTCCATTAGTTTTGAAAAATGCAGCCTTCAGCTAATCTCTTAAGGGTATATTTACAAAGAATCTCTTAAGGGTATATTTACAAAGTATGCAAAAGGTTTTAGAAATAACTGAGGGGAAAGGAAACACTTTGTTATGTATCACATGTATTTTTAAAGTCCATTAGAGTCCTCCAGACTTATGATGCTACCAGAACCCAGATGGGTATTTAATACAAGTACAATTTTAAAGGTCAATGCAAAAATGCAATTGACTGATCTGAAATTGCCTGGACAATAGAAGTGCTCAGGTCATTCCTTGCAAATGCTGCCCAATGACTCATATCTTGCAAGCTCTGCTGGTCCCAACTGGACCCATATTATCCCATTTAAAGTTTCTGCTTGGTAGCTAAGCAATACAACCACAAAAAGAGGATTCCTGAATTACTATTTCCAAAGGAAAGGCAATCAGAACTAATACTACTACTATAGCCTGTCTATTTTGGGGGGTAATTTGCTCTGCACTAAATTTAACAAAAGTAATTGGCAATCAACAAACAGTATTTTTTGACAATAGACAAATTTTTTTGAAGAGGATTTGAGCACTGAGGTAAGCCATGCACTTATTACGGAAATCCAGAAGGAATTTCTGTGGTGTCTAACAGAACAACATCCCTTCTAGCAGGGCTAACAAGGGGTAGCAATTGCCTTAAAGTAAGGAAGAAAGCCTTCCTGGTGCCACAGATTTTCTGTGTGCTCTGCTTAGTCACTCAGATGAAATGAGTTCTTGCTGAGCATCCAAATGTAAGCAAAAGACAAATCTTTCAGGGAATATTTTCCAGTGTCACTGGATCATTCCACTTCTTCTGTGTCAGGTGACAAATATGCTCGCACCTATGGCATTTCAGGTGGGACTGGAATCGCCCCATCATAGGAAGGGGCAGACAGTACTCTCAGTCTCATCAAACTCACATGACAACCCTGGTTAATACTAAGTTCAACCACTTATGCTTGAGCTCAAATGGAGGATCTGGGAACCCATAACAATGTGCTGAGAAACCCACAGGCAACAGGAAAGGGATGGGCAGAAGTTACTTGGATTTTATTTCTCCATAGGCTTCTGCAATTACACCAGCCATAGGGACACACACCATAGCAACAAAGACATGTCAGAAACATAACAAAAGCCATCACACATCCTCAATATAGTATATTACCCACAGGAAACAGTTTCCTCTGTATATACATTATTAGCAATCAGATTTTTAATATTTTCATTTGAAACAAACCTAACCAAACATTCTGAAGATGAGGCCTTCTGCAGAGATGAGAAAATGAGCTGATTTAGACCATCATCACAGCACTGAATAATGCCAAAAAAGAGCCAGAGAAACACAAATAAGAGCACACTCAACACACAGAGACTTAAAAAGTGAGATCCAGGCCCAAAACCTGCACTACCTTTCCTATGTGGGAATTCTGTTCCTGTCTATGCTGTACACACTTCGAGCAGACCGAGCCCATATGCTTGGGTGGGTTTGGGCCCACACTGAGACATGTGCCAGTTCCATTAGGGCAAGAGGTGTTAAGTGAATCTGTATGCAGATGGGGAGTATGCATAATGAAGAAAGTGCCAGCTCTTTGTCAGGATGCTGCTTGGCTGAGAGGTTGATGCCATGTTGATAGCAGATGCATCTAACACCTGTTGATGGGTACAGCACTCTCTTTTCAAAAGCAGTCAACCATGGGAGATAGGAAAGCATGGGACTTGTAGGCATTCTTGGGACAGAAACAGACAGTTGCTTTCCAGGTGCCAGTGGGCAATAAACGAAGGAAAATGTGCACTTTGATGTTACAGAGCCAGGCATGGCATAAGCAAAAAACAGCACCAGTTCTCAAGGAAAAGAATCACCAGTCTGAAGCTACAAGACCCAGAGCAACACACCTCATTGCTCCATGTGCAGCAAAGCAGAAAACATAAACTCTGTTAAGTTTCAAAGGAAGACGGGTTTAGCACAGGGACTGTTTTTCCTAAGCCACAGTGTGAGCTAAAATGCACTATCTGGAAAAAAAAATAAAATAAAAAAAAAGGAATAGGGCTGTGTAGGTAATAAAGAGGAAGAAAGAACACTTCCCTTTCTGAATAACCCAACTGAGAGACTGTATGCAAACTGCCCAAGACTACAGTTGCCACCCAAACGTGTGGCCACCGTTCCTGTAACATGTCTGGTCTGCTCTGGCTACGTCCTAACAAGTAATCATTCTAGCCATTCAGCTGGCCCAAGACAGAAGCTTCAGCCTGCTGCACAATTTTTGTAGGGCTTAACTGGGAAGTTCTCTAGGTGTGTGCCAGTGGACTTGCACAAGACAAATCTGGAAGGTGACACAACACATTCAACATTCCCTTGGAGAGTTCTTCCTCCACTGCCAATTTCTTTTTAAACCCCCACTCACAACTGCTTCAATAAAGTCTGTTTTCATTACAGATTCTTAACTATTACTAAAACCTCCAGATTTCAGATAAGCACTTTTTTGTTTTCCTTCAAGATTCTATCAAGTGGTGATTCAGCTAACTATTGTCTTGACTAAGTTTCAAAATTAAGCTTGATTTGACAACACAGAAACATAAACCCCATGAAAAATAATTATCTGGAAATTCTGTCCACTGTTGTTTGGTTTGGGTTTTTTTTATATTTTAAATTAGTTTAGTGCTTTCATTGAAATCATCCTGTGGGGAAAAAAATACATTCCGGCCCTTAATGAGACACTAAACTGAAAACCTCTTAATATGCAATGTTCAAAAAGCATCAACAGAAAAGAGGAGTTTGGAAGGAACACCTCTAGCTGACCCTAACAATAGCTTTTGTTAGTTCCCTAGCTCCAGCAGCACTATCAGCCAGCTGACTACATAATTTAACATATAATATCTTATGCATCTTGATTTTATTAGAATACTTTATAGAGGCTAATGGAAATGGTAGAATAAACTTTTTAGAGCTTATATACCGCTTGCTTTGAACTGCCAAGCTTGACATTGTATTACCAGTCAATTACCTAATCCAATGTACCAGAATCTACTGTCAAACGAAGAACAAAGTAAAAAGCATTTCATAATACATGGATGGAATGGAGATCAGCTGACCATGAAATCATACTCTTCAGTCATTCTTCTTCTAAACTGCTAGGTTTTCTAAAATCTGCACAGCAATGTATCTCAAATTCTCAGAATTAATATTTTATAATTTCTTTTTTACCTAGGCTTGCTTCTTCTACTAAGACTTGCTGTTGTAAAACCAGAACATTTTACTAGCAAATAATAATTCTAGCAAATCATTATGCAATACATTTTATTGCACAAGCTAACTACAGAAAAAGGTTTTTCATTTTGCCATAACTAACAAAGAACAGAAAGTGCCTTTGATCACCTTTGGCTTTTATGAGTTAAAGTCAGTTAGGTTGTTTTGAGTTGGGGATTTTTATTTTTTTTTTATTTTGAACTGTCTAGCCAAAAAAAGTTAGACACTGAAGATAAAACCATAATGCCATACTATATAAGCAATGTTGGAATTCCATATTTCAATGACTGATACTTTGAATCAAGCACCAGTATGAAAGGGTAGACATCAAGCCCAGAAAGTTTTTTTCACAAGGTAAGAACAATCCCTCACACTCTTAACTGTTCTGATCTTGTCATTTCCCACATACAGGGAAGTTGACTGCATAATTTGTAGAACATCTCAAGTTATGGATTTTTTTTTCCCCAAAAGTGAATCCCTGTAAGAAAAAAAGATCAACATGAATCAGATGAATCTAGGAAGATGAAGAAAATGGGGTTGTTGCTAAACATAATAACTCCAAGAAAACCACACTCATTGTAACAGGACATGATTATCACCACAACTGTACAGAAGATAATTATTTCTGCTAAGATGTGGCAACCTTTTACAAAGCACAGGTAGATACTTCCACTTGTAATCACACAGTCTAATATCTGTGTTTTTTAAAGATATTAGACAAGGGACAGATAAAAATAACATATTTAACTTCTTGTATTCTTTTTATATGATTTATACCCTTCACTATATCTTGGCCTCCATATATGTCATAAGGCAATGAAACAGGAGAGTAATAAAAGTAGAGATACCCAGAAAAGATGGACTAATATTCAAATCCTCCTGTGGAAGTTAGACAAACCTCCAAGGAAATACGGGCAGTTTTATGTTAAGAGGAGAATGGGAACATGAAAAATATCTGGCAACCAAAGTAATGGAAAAAGCCCCAAATATACGTACATATGGATGGCCCTGGGAAATTGGCAGGGATGTCTCTGCAAGTTAAACAATACTTTTTCCTCCATGCTGCCATGGTTGATTGTTTAAAGCCTGTCAGAACCTCCTCTGGGAAACCCGTCATAGATATACTGAGATCAGTGGGAAAGCGGGGAATCAGTCAGTATTCAATAACTTTATTACTCAGTAGCATATGAAATTAATAGAAAATTACAATTACATTAGGGGAAAAGTCCTTTTTCTTTTGCAATAACAGTCAAGTAGTTTGAAGTATTTTGGAAAGGTTTTATCTTTTTAATATTTAAAAGACGCATACCCCTGTGCTAAAGCTGTAGCAGAATCTTGAGGACTAGCAGAATCTTGAGGACTCTTTAGCTACCAGAGAGTTTCCAGAAATACTTCTGCTGCCAGTTCTGAAAGTTTTCTTTTTCTCAGATTCTTTTTCAAACCACAAGCAAATATTCAACTGCACTGAAATCATTAGCACCACCGGCCAGATCTGCTTGGCACTGCACACTCACTCTCTTCAAGACAGGTAGTTGGAGGTTGTATTTGGGCACCAGGAAAGAGGCTTGCAGAGCCCTAACAACCTTCCACTGCACAGTCTGCATTAAGTTTCTTTCTCAAGAAAGAAAGACAGGAGGAATCCACATTTGATTTTAGCTCCTACATCACAGTAGTGAAACTACTATTGGAATTCTGCACACATATCAAACCCTATTGGTTTAACATTTTGTTCACTACTACCAACTAATAAAAGGATGAAACCAGGCCACTATATCACAAACTGTCACCAGTGGCTCAGAACAAATCAGATGCCTTTTGGATCAACACAAGCCTGAATACTCAATACTAACTCCCATTTCATATCTGCACTGAATTGTGGCAGTACCTCAAATCACCTCCCTTCATCATCTTTCAGCCCCCACTAGACTCCCAGACTCCCTGCATATGACCAAGTGTGCTCAGAACAGGACTAATGATAGATGGGGTAATTAAAAGGCTTTAACTAAGTGTGTGTGTATTAGGGTATGTCACTTAGTATTCTTACAAACAGAAGGGCTGAAAGACAACCTAAATTACAGCACACAATCTCCAAGTTCAGCTCTGAAGTTTTAAAATAGCCTTCTTGTCACCCCAAAACAGCAGACATGCCCGAGGCTACATATACATTCCCTCTTTCATCAACAAATCTCTGCTACTGCCTTGTCCTAATTGATGTGCTACCTTGAGTTGTCACATCCTATTACACATGATGTGACATAGGATGACATCATTAATGTTCCTCACTTTGATGTGAACAAATTCATCAGATTAACTTTGGGGAAGAACAGTACAGCAGAATGTATTGAGCAACAATTTACTTGAATCATTGCTATATTATTACAATTATTTAAAAGTTTACTTGCCTTCTCATTGAATAGGAACAAAGAAATAAAAGTTGTAAATAAATTTATTTGACACAAAAAGCATTTAGGAAAGTTTCCACAGACATTTTTTTCCAAATCCTACGAAAATTAAATGGGTCACTTCAGCACTGGTTGGTAATGAGCTATCAGTCACCAGTTACTACCAGATGTTCTTCATATTTCTTTTGAAGAATGAAGGACATGAGGAAGAAAGGACCTTCTTTACTGACTTGTTCTTTGACTAAGCAGGCTTTTTTTCCCCTACAAACTGGATGTCCACAGAAAGTGGGATACTGGAATCTAAGCATAAAATCAAAGAGACAAAAAGGTTAATTAAAGCTAATTAATTTCTGGACATCCAAATTGATAATCCGTCACAATTGAACGCTGTGGGAGAAGTAGAATCTGATTTACAGACAATCAACTTTTAAATGACAAAGAACGAAGTCAAGGAGCAGTCAGAATTAAAACCTAATGAATTTCAAGAATTTTTCAGCTTGAAAATTATTCTCACTGTTATTAAATAGTGTTCCAAGCAGATGTAGAACACTGACAGTTTTCCCATATCACAAATATAGTAACTGAAAATATAGTTCAAGTAACAACCTTGCTCACCTCACTTTCTAGATAGTTGCTAAAATTTGCAATCATCTTTTTAAAGCTTTCTAGAGATCTTCCTCAACTTCATTACTGAAAATGATCTGACAAAGCCTAATGAACAAGCTTACTGACTCACCCTCTTTTTTACCTTCAGATGTAACAGGTCTTTGTCTTATTTACATGGGAGTCAATGCCCAGATTCAGTCATAATTGTGATTCACATTAATACTTGGCCTTTGCAGAGGAGTATTTATTATCCTTAACACTGATCTGCCTAAATTTTGAAATCCTACATTCTTGCTGAGATGATGCCAGGAATGGCATGAACAGCAAACTTGTTTGGGCATTGCTGGGCTGGTTGAGTGGTCAAAGCTGCCCACTTGCTTGCTTACCTCCCTGACTCTGTTTCCCTTGCAGGTCTGCAAGATTCTTGGAGACAAAAGTGCTAGAACTGCCCTGCTAGTTTTGAAAAAACATTTCTGATTAATGACTACTTACTCTGTTCTAAGATGCACATACTCAGAAGAGTTTGGAACTTGGCACTTTGATTTACTGTTATAAAGTAGGTTATTGTCCAGCTTCTCTAAAAATTAATGTTTTCTACCAGCATTTTCTGCATGAATCTAAGGATAAAAACCATATTTCTGATAATGCTGGAAATGGGCTTAGTCATGCAACACGGTTGGCAGTTTCACAGTAAACCCTGCTTTTTCAAGGAAGCAAAATTGAAAATGCTATTGAAAGAGCTTTGCTCCTAGACCAGATCATATAGAAGGACTCAAGTTGCTAGGAAACCCCAACTCTGTGTTGATCTGGGTTACATTCAATGGAAAGCTGCCAACAAAGAAACTGCAACCAATGTGACTGCACAACAAACTCCAACATCAAAGTCAGAATATTTACACTAGGTCAGCAACATATTTACAGCAAATCGCATGCCCACCTCTATACCCTGCTGTCTCTAAGGTTTTTGGTGCTGAACAATTGGTAACAATGCAAACAATGCAAACCATAGTGAGTGTTGGGGATCCATCTGCTATCACTGGCAGGGCACATGCCAGTGCCCCCTGCAGCACAGGATCTCCTTCCTGGAGGAAAGGCACAGCCAAGGACAATTAGCAACATCCCCCTTGCCCCCTACTTCAAGGCTTTCAGGAACTCAGAGAAAAGACAAGACTGCACACAGCTTCCAAAATACAAGAAACTAGGCCAAGACTCAGCAACTGAAAATCTGCCACAAACATCCACAATGAACAACAGATTACCAATGAAGGCACTGGAAATAAAGAAACACTATGCAGTGAAACAAAACTAGAGATGAACAGAAGTGAGATTTGTTGTGATAGAGGCAGGATATGTGCATCTTCAGAGAAGATTACAGACCCTGTCAGTCTCATCTTAACAGAGGATTTAACCCAATTGTCCTAGGAAGTAACAGTCTTCATATGAGTCCTTTTAGCAAGTGATAATGTTAATAATCTGCTAAACAGTGCCACTAACAGCTTTCTGCTTCCAGAACTAACACAGAAAGCCAGCTCCAGCCACACTTTCCACATGTTTAGATGAAGCTATAGGTAAAATTCAAGTGTCAACTCATGTCGAGTACTGTTTGAGACTTCCTATGACATTCAAGACATCTGCAAAGGGCTTGCAGAAAACAGGACTTCTAGGAGATCTGCAGTCTTTTCAAGCAGCAGCTGGAAGCCAGGACACCCGCCAGGATAGAGAGTGACAGGAGTCCTACCCTGAACATCTGAGTCATCTTCATACAGAGCTACCATAATTTTTAGAAAAATATTTTACCAAAAAAAAAATCTATACATATTTTACAAATTGCTTATCAAGTGTTTTCTTCAAATCTGCTCTGAAGCACTAGCATTTGCAATTAACCCTCTTGGCTTGGACACACCTCCCAAATGAAGTCCTTGCCATGCTTTCTACCATCTCATTACTTACGTCCCTTTATTGCCAAAGAGTAAGTACTGACTTTGCCTTTGTGAGCAGTGATGGAGAGAATACAGGTCTGCTACTGCCAAGAGAGGTTGCTGAGGTACATTTCTTTGGCAGGGGATACAGAAATAAACCTTATATGAGTACTGCAAGGAGGGCAGTATATAGCACTCCTTACAGTTGTAGGACATGGCAACCTAGAAACAACAAATGTGTTAAACTGGGCTCCAACACAAGCATATTTGTGATGCAGTAGCAGTTAGACTTTGCAGAATTAAGCTTCTCAGAAAACAAAAACTAGATGAATCTTCAGTAAGTATACTTACTCCTGTCATTCATTAGTATACTGACTAGATAAAAATGGCAAGGGGCTTCTAGAACAGCTAATATGTTCTCTGTTACATTAAAGTCAAGAATTACTGTATTCACTTTTGAAATGCATTATTTATCATGGTCAGTGCACAGCTGTTCCTAACTCACTGTTAATTAATATCACCAAGAAGTAACAATCCCATATATTGACAGAAAACAGGGAGCAAGTGTCCTGGAATTATGCCCTTCCCCCTTTAGCAGGGGGAAGTTTTGAGTTTGCATCAATTCAAGGGAGTTGAAATAATAACAGGACTTGTGAAGGTGATTCTCTAATGTTTGAAATGAGAAATGGGGAACAGAAGTCTATAGCAGATCCCCAACAAAGACATTAAATTTGCCCTTTCTCACTAGAGACAAAGACAGCAGTCTGGCACCTAAATATACCCATGAACTACTTATTGGATCTGAGATACATACCTCCTAAATAGGTTTGTCTGGAATTAAGAGCAGAGCTTTGTCAGTATAGACTTGCCCCTGCCTAACTTTGTCCCTTAAAAGGGGCAGCACAGCCATTCCTAAAATGTAACACTGTTTTACCATGCACAGTAAATCATGTCACATGTTCAGCCCTCCCTGCAAGCACCAGCTTGAAAATAACTACAGGCAATTCTTCTGCAGTTCTGATTTTGGAAGTTTTAGCTCCATATGAGTGAGTATTCCCCCATTCAGGTGTGGATTCACTTGCTAAGTGTGAGCTCAGCAGGTGTGTCTCGGGGGCTGTTCAACACAACGAGCAGTTACAATACAGACTGATTCTACATTAATGCAGTAATACACATAAATGCAGTAATCTTGTTTCCGTCAGTAACATTTACCCAGTAGATCGGTAATAAGGGAAGTAAAGAGACAAATTTCCCAGTCTAAACAGAGTGATACTTCTTGAGACCTTCCAAAATCAGATTTACAAAAATAAAGGGTCAAGCTTAGCCCAAAGGCAGTGCTCTGCATGTACTGCCTCCAAATCACTAAGGAGTTTCTCATAGAATAATTGGTCCAGCACAGACACACAAACTGGCTTTCTATGCATTGCCCGAAGTGGAGACATGATGATGTAACTCTCCATGTTTTAAGATGAACTATGAGGTGGATTGTATTGTGTTTGCATGACAAGATTCTGGTAGCAGGGAGCTACAGGGATGGCTTCTACGAGAAGATGCTAGAAGCTTCCCTGATGTCCAATAAAGCCAGTGCCAGCCGGCCACAAGACAGATCCGCAACTGGCCAAGTCTGAGCCCAGCAGTGATGGTGGTAGCAGCTCTGTAACAACATATTTAAGAAAAATTTTTCCCTTCAGACCAGTTGACTCTGGTCTGCCTGTGAGAGTAAGTGGTAAATGATCTCTCTCTGCCCTTATCTTGACCTACAAGCCTTTAATTATATTTTCTCTCCCCTGTCAAGCTGAGGAAGGGAGTGGTAGTGTAGCTTTGGTGGGCACCTGGCATCCCGCTGGGGTCAACCCACCTCACAGATGCAATATAAGTTTCTATCTCTGCCTCTCAGTGCCTTATATCATGTTGTCCCAAAATTCTATTTCATAGCTATTCCATTTCATTTTATTGATTCCTGAATAGCATTAAAAACATTGTATTTGAAAACCTTCCGTGCCCTATAGTGATTACAAAAGAAGATGTACATTGCCATAAAGCTGTCTTTCAATTCTGGACTAGCCCTCCAAAGATGGATCTGTGTGGTTTTGTGTCCACAGTCAGGTGACATTAATACATCCACTTAAAGCTAAGAAAAAGATACGACCTCACTGCTTATTGGTAGTCAGAATGTAAATCTCCATGGAAATCCAGGCAGCACATTATGAATTACACTAGCTGAAAGGATGCAGAACTGCCAACAGTGACAAATATATTCTACTGAGGATTGTGTGATTTGTACATTATGAGTTTTAGTTGATGGAACTGTCCATGACACTACAAGAGCTTTTCAAACCCCATCCCCTACTGTCATCTCTCCTTTCCCTGTTATGAAAAGGAGCAAAAAATTCTGGAGATTCTCATCTTCAGAAATGAACCAGGTCTCAGGAAAGCAGAGACCAGTGTTCAAAACCAAGACAAACATCCAGCTTCATTTAAAGAGGGGGCCAGAGCATTCAATGTGTAATTTCTTCAGAGTCAATAAGCAAAAGAGCACTTTATGTTATACTTTTACTCTGATTCAAGCAAGTTAGGCATACTGAGTCTAATCTCCAAGACTGCACAATTAACAGTGAAATCATGTGTCAGGAAAAGGCCTGGGAACAATGATCCTGACTCAATATGAGTTGCAATGATATTCAACTTTATTGTTTCTCTAGCCATGCTTATATATGCTTTTCCTAGAAGCAATTGGTTAGTCACACTGTCCATGCACCTAACAGCATCCTGACTGGTGGGCACGCTGCAGGCTCATCCTTAAGGCTTTTCCCACATTCACAGTGTCCTGTATTCAGCATCTTATCTTCTGCCTTTGAAGTTGGGCAAGCCGCCAGGATCCTCTTTGTTCTGCCTTCAAGGACGGCTAAGGATGCCTGCTCGTGCCCCCACGCACTTACTCAGGGGCCCAGGCTCAGGCCTCTCGTGCACACGTACACAGGGCCCGAACACAGGCCTTCGGTCTGGCTTGTTCACTCCATGCTGATGTGTTTGTAACCTCATTGTTCGTGTAGCTGTTCCCCAGCAATCATGTCTACTTGAATGCATTTGCTGGGTGCATACAGCACTACCTTAGAGGGATAAAATCAGACATTCTCTAATCTGTAGATATTGAAACCTAAACAGTGGAAGTTTAAAGGAACTGTTTGGCTGTTCCCAGTGTTAGAGAAGAGTATCAGGACAGTGTGGAGCCACAGAAAAAGACTATCTACCTCCACCACTTGGTATTTTTTCTTCTAGCCTTCAGGAATATCAAATGCCTCACTGAAAAGGATACAAAGAGAAATTGCTACTATATACAATGAGTATAAAAAAATACAATACAATGAGAATTAAAAAATCCTAACCTGATCATCAGTCAGAATATTCTACAAATTTTCAACTCTTAATGAAGATTTTTATTATACACAGAAACTTTTCATAGTCTGAGAAATAAAGTATTTTTTAATTACTTTCTTCTCTCTACAGTTAAGATTGGCATTCAGGGAAAGGACATCACATGACAGGCGTTCAGACCACATTTTCCATGATTCTGTTCAAATTCTATGCCGTTTTTACATCCTAATGCAGGTACTACATATTGAATCATGTTTGTTCATAAAATGCACACATAATTCTGAAAAATTAAGAATAATACAATCCTTCATCCTTAATTGATGATACTTTGGTGTGAACAGGTATATTTTAATATGAACAGATGGATTTAAGTGGTCCTAGTTCTCTTCTAAAATAACAACTCTGGCAAATCTTCTGTTTGCCAAGTGTCGATACTAATAGATGGAGTATTCCCTTAAGACTATGCCTACAAGAAAAAATAAAAAAAAAGCTCTGATCATTCCTATATATTTATTTATTAAGTTTTTAATAAAAAAATGAAAAGCTAGATATCAAACTGCTTGCTTGTTTGGAGCAAAATATATTGTTTCATGGACTCATTTCAAAGTTACTCTAATCAAAATGACACCTTTGGATTTTAGCTATCCAGTATACCAGATAAACTGAAGACCAGTGGATGGTATGTTTGGAATAACTGGTAGAGATTAGGTCCCTTCTCTTAAAAAAAAAAAAAAACCACACATACAAAAACCTCACACACAAGAAAATTTAACTCACAGATGATTAAAAAACATAAGCTTTTCCACTTGCACTTACCTATATTTATTCCCCAAGAAAAAAAAAAAAAATAAAAAAATGTGGAAACAGAGAAAGAGGCCTGCAAGAAGTTTGCTTTTTCTGTCTTTTTTTTTTTTTTCTGCAAACCCTTCTAGTTTTTCTGATAATGGCTTATATGAAATCAGAGGCAACACGTGATGAGAAAAACATCTCTGATGATTATAACTTTTTTTTTTTTTTTTCACAGATGTCTCATTATGTGGAACACCCAAACCCCAGAAACTCTCAGAGTAAAGAATTGTGAGCAAATATTTACTTTTCTTCCTTTCACAAAATGCAATGTTTCCCAGAGATCTCACTTTGTTCTGTGCAAAGGTATCACAGGTCCCCCTTTTTTTCAGAGACAGAGGGTCTAGCATCTATTGTTTTTCCCAGTTAATAAAGTTTGTTTCTTTCCTGAAATTTGGCAGCCCTAATCTAATATTCATCTAGTTAAGAGAAAAAAGGGATTTATCTATTACACACATGATTCACTCAGGAATTGCCATGGCACTGCAATATGACTTCTCAAAAGGAAGTTTTCAGATCACAAAGCTAGAAAAGTAGCAACCCCCAGATTGTGTGCACCATTCTCCACTCAGCATATTTACCTGACAAGCTGCTTGGAGGATCCTGTCTTACCTTTCAAGAGAACTACCCCATTAATCTGTTTTTACTGATCATCATGAAAAGAGAATAGTGTTTTCTGAAAGATTTAGCTTGGTAGCAGCACCAGCCCAAGTGAAAAGGATATGGATTGTTCGTACAAAATACTCTTCTATTCATTCTGTCGATAGTCAACAGTGAGTACAAGAGCTATTTTCATTTTAAACTAATTGGAGTTGGATCGGGGGTTGGACTTGATGATCTTGGAGGTCTTTTCCAACCCTGTGATTCTGTGATTCTGTAATTAACCATGAAAAGATGGCAGGTTCTTATTATAAATCTCAATCACTCAGCAGTAGCAATCCTTGCTGATAAGGTCAGAATTTGCTCCCATTGTCTCCAAAGACAAAAGCATGCATATGTCATCTCTGCAGAACTTCTTCCCAGATTCAGCTCATTTAGGTGCCATCAACAGCAGAACAGTGATAGCAGCAGCAGTCACCCCTGTCTCTATGACAAGTTTCATGTGCTGGTGTCGCATAAAAGGTAAATACACTGTAAATACATTTAAATTCACAAAAGTAATTGGTCTAAAGATTAATCTACAAGAATTTTGCAAATTAGCTGAATTTAGGCTGTGAGATTTTGATATACTTATGTTTTGTGAGTCCTTAAAAATATTTTTTTTAATTTTGTTTCATTAGCAGAGGCAACGCTTTAAATTTGTAAACAAGAGCTGAGGAGTCCCCCCAGAATCCCTAGAACAATTTCTGCTATTCTGTGAAACTCTGGATCAGGCCTTAGGAATCTGATGTCCTTCATGAACCTCAGGAAAAGCAATTGTGCTGTCTAACGTAAGCACCCTTAAGCTCCAGCTTCCACTATTAATCAGGAAGAAATTTTAATGAGTCTTAGAAATCCTGAGCTGTTTAATAAACATGCTGGCTACAGCTGTCCCAGGTAACAATACCACTAATGTTCAATATTGGTAACTTGATCTCTTCATCTGCTGAAGATACTAGAGCACTCAATGAAGTAAGACCCATCTCAGTAGCATAGGATTATTACCAGGAAAGCTGTGATAAGAGCAGACCCTGTACCAACATGGGACTAGAGGGCTGCATCTCCCACACTGAGTGGAAGTCAGCTCTCAGAGAATAAACTCGATGCACACTGTGACAAGCCAGGTCCCTGGGGATGTTCAGTAGTCAGGGAGTCCAAGAGCTCTAACATCTGTCACTGAAAACAGACAAGAACAGGGAAAAACCCCATCAAACATCCTTGATTGGTATGTCCCTTGCATCTGGTAGCACAGATTGCCATTCAGCAACACACTCAACCATGTTAACATAGAGTTTCTGCCATGAGTTAGGCTCTGAGGAGTGGTATGGCAGTATCCTCCTACAGTCACACCCATTTAGTCACTTAGTACTAGAATATTTCTCAGGAAATGACATCACTGCACATAAGGAAGATAAATATTGTTTATAAAGCCTAGGTAGATGGCAGATATTAGGCAGATATTACTACATTATTACTCACAATTTGATATGGAAGATTCAGGTGGAAGCCTTTGAGCCCCCCAAATCATGATATGTTATTTCCAAAACAGTGAACCTCTGCTAGCATTTACCTAGTTGTACGTAATTCAGGTTAAATCTGCATCCAACAATGGCAGGCTAGGCCAGAAGGCAGATGACAGTCTGATAAAGCACAGGAGAAAGATTTGATGCTTCGTGGAATACAAATGTTTTCTTTCTTAATCCCCATGAGCATCAGGGCTTAATACAGCAAGCCAGACAAACTTCTACTGCTCACCACACTAACTGCTTAATACATCTGAGGCAGCAGATGCTCTGCAAGACATCTTGCTTGGGCAGCAGCCAGGGGCAGCAGCCTATTGTCTTCCAACTCAAAGGTCGTCCAGGACCTCAGAGAGCAGACAAAGACAGCTCTGCCCCATGCCCACCAGCTACAGCTTCCAACAACCCTCTGCTG
>VWZY01010083.1:0-18199 GCA_013399075.1 Chloroceryle aenea
CAGATGTCCCGTAATTTTGAAGTGATCAGGGTGGTTGAGAGAGGTGCAATGCAAATGTCACTCCTATCTTTAAGACGGGCATGAAGGAGCCCCCAGGGAACTATGGGTACTACACAGAGAAGCACTTGAAGTATGGGCTAGATGAAAAGACAGTGAGGTGACTGAAAACTGGCTGAATGATGGGGCAGAGCACACCCTCAGCAAGGATGCAGATGGCACAGAACTGTGAGGGAATGGCTGACAGGCCAGAGGGTTGTGAGGGACCTCGAACTGATGGGGAAAATGGACTGACAGCAACCTCCTGAAGTGAAGTACAAAGTCCTGCACCTGGGGGGAAATAACCCCATGACCTGAACAAGGTGGGTTGCTGACCAGCTAAAAAGTGGGGACGTGTCCCTAAAAAGGACACGGGGTTCCTAGCAGACACCACGCTGAGCCCTTGGTTCATGAACCAGCAATGGGACCTTGTGTCAAAGGGGACCAGGGGCATCCCGGGCTGTAGCAGAAATGCTGCCAGCAGGTCAGCAGAGGGAGGTGCTCCTTCCCCTCTACACTTAGCACTGGTGAGGCCACAGCTGGAGCAGTGTCCAGGGCTGGGCTCCCCCAGTACCAGAGAGACAGGATATCACAAGAGAGTCCAGTGAAGGGCCACAAAGATGCTTAAGGGACTGGGGCATCTCTCCTATGAGTAAAGGTCGAGAGGGCTGGACTGCTTAGCCTGGAGAAGGCCTGGGGCAGAGTGTGGGGATGTGGATCTCATCAATGTGCACAAATTTTTCATGTAAAGAAGATGAAGCCAGTTCTTTTTCAGTGGTGCCCAGTTACTGCACAAGAGAGAACAGCCATGAACTGAAACACTGAAGGTCACATCTGAACATCAGGAAACACTTTCCCACTGTCAGCACTGGTGCAGGTTACCTGGAGAGAGGTCACTGAGGCTTCATCCTTGGAGATACTAAACCCTGCAGCACTACCACCTTGTGTCACTAGCTGTTTTGAAAGCTCCTGTCTTACACGTGGGTATTTCACGCTTCTCAGTCATGAAACACCAAAAACTTCATGACCACATGAAGAGCCTGATGCTCAAGTGCTCGACTAGACCTGCAGGGATAAGGAATGATTCACCTCACCCATTATGGGAGATGGTCCCAGTGGCACCCATGCGAGGGTCAGCAGACTTTGAGGACAGTATTTATCTCTGTCACTCCCTTGCCTGTTCCCCTGTCTTCCACCTAAACACATTCCAAATCTTTTGGAAAAAACCAGCAGCATGCTGGTCCTGCCTCCACCAACAGCACTAGAGCAGAGAGGTGGGCAGGCAGCTGGATGACCTGCTATATTCCCATCATTTTCATCCTCCAGGGCCTCAGATACCACTCAAAGCCACCCATTACAGACTTCCCAGGTGCAGATGTGCCAGTCAGAATCAACAACTGCACGGCCTCTAGTGTCTGAGACTGAGGCATCAGCATTCACAAGGAGGGGGAAGCAAAGACAAGACCACAGCCAGCCAAACCTGGGCTGTATGTTATGAAGACAATACATTAACAGATCTATCTTTACAAATCTACTGAAAATTTGAATCTGTTCTCCCCTGACACCTCATGATACCAGAAGACCATGGAAAAGACAGAAAAAGAGAATGGCTTCCTGTGGCTGGAAAAGTTTCCAGCTCTTAATAGTCTTCATTCTGAATCTGAAGGGCATTCTTTGCAAAGTTCTGGAAAGAAGAAAGTTCTCTTGAGATTTCTGGAACAAAATCCTACAGAATCCATGGGCTTCCTTTCCAAGTGAAACCTTCCTTCTGTTCATTTGGACTTCCCTAGCAACTGCCCAGTTTTGTGTCTACATTTGAAGCACAGCTTTAAGCAGGAATGCAGAACACTACAGCGTTAACTCACGACTGAGACCCTAAGAACAGAGCTAATAAATGACACACCTAGCTTCTGATTTTCTCCAAGCAGCAGCAGCTCACACAGAGAACTGGAGATAGTTCTCCAAGTGTAGAGGAAAATGTGTTTGCACACGTTACATGTAATTAAGCTTTTACCAAAACTAAACTTCAAAATACAAGCAGGACTGTAGGATCGTGCCGTGCTACAGCAATCTCTTACCTCATCCCACAGCTCGGCTGCTTCCTGATAGAGAAGATGTCTGGGAACAGGAGGGGTGCAAGACATTTATTTGAATGAATGAGCAAAGCACTAATTCCCAATTTCTTTGCCACCTCAGACTTGGGTCTGGTTTTATGCTTTACCCGGATTCTAAAATCTTCTGCAAGTTCAAAGTACAAAATTCACTTATATGGCTTTTTTTTGTGACAGGTATTCCTCTTCTGGAGCAATGCTGTCATCTGCTTAGAAGCTCAGCTATGTATGGACAACATGAGTTTGTAAACCCAAGGCTGTTGGGCACATGAAGATTCCGGTGGGCTGCCTGCTTTCCTGGGAAATTCATTTAAGGAGAACTGACTTCTAATGATTACAGCTCTTTACCCCTAAGTCTCCCTGCGGGCTGTAAACACAATTCATGCACACAGCCAGCAGAAGACTTTCTAATATTCATTACAAATCTGTGGTGTAATTGGATGACAGCTGTTCTTACAGACAACAGGAGTAAAGCCAACGGTAAAACCACAAAAAAACTTCTCTAAAAAAACCCTAAACCCAAGGCGAGCTGCAACCACTTCTATCCCCAACTTACTGAATATTCAGATTCATTTTCTCAAGCTTTTTTCTTTTATTTATAGCTTTCTTGACATCCACATGCACACAAAACTCATCAACAGCTGCAGAGCTAACTGCAATTTCATCTGCATCTTAACTGCAGTTGTAGTAGGAATATTTTTAGTAACAGCCTGAAAAATTAGGCCATTAAATTCATTAACAAGCTTGAAGATATGAATGTCTCATCTCCTTAATTGAGTGCTTTTATAAAACACTAAGCCATGCATTCATTTGATTATATAGCTGATCCTGCCATTCATCAGTGCTACTCTTATCATTTAAGCAATTTACCACTCCAAATTTAAAAATAAAGCAGAGTACTGCAATGTCCCAACATTTAGAACACACCTGGAATAATTTCTCCAGTTTTGGGGTCCTCAATTTAAGAGACACAGGGATCTACTGGAAAGAGTCCAACAGAGGCTATGAGGATGATGAAGGGACTTGAGCATCTCCCCTGTGAAGAAAGACTGAGGGAACTGGGGCTGTTTAGTCTTGAGAGGAGAAGACTGAGAGGGGATCTTAAGAATGTCTACAAATATCTGCCTGGTGGGTGTCAAGTGGAAGGGGCCAGGCTCTTTTCTGCAGTGCCCAGCAACAGGACAAGGAACAATGGGTATAAACTTGAGCACAGAAGGTTCCACCTCAGCATGAGGAGAAACTTCTTGAATGTGAGCGTGACAGAGCCTGGCAGAGGCTGCCCAGAGAGGTTGTGGAGTCTCCTGCTCTGGAGACTTTCAACCCCCCCTGGCTCTGTTCCTCGGGGGGCTGCCCTGGGTGACCCTGCCCTGGCAGGGGGTTGGANACCCTGCTCTGGCAGGGGGGTTGGACTCCATGATCTCCAGAGGTCCTCTCCAACCCAACGTTCTGTGATTCTATGAAGAAATAAAGCAAAATTGTGGTCACTGTCTAGATAAAAGAAACTATCAAAAATGACAAAAAAAGAAACCTAACCTTGAAAGTAAACAAAAGTTTAAACAGAACAATATTCCAGGTGACCTATTTACTATTGTCCTGTTGTCACTGCATGTACCAAGAAAATACATTTGGCATTAACACACGTGGGCCATGCAGTTGATTAAAGACAGAAACAGAGCTTTGGATGAGCTCTGAGCTCATCCTATGGATTGAAGGTGCATCAGTGGCTGAGGCAGAGCAGGCAAACTCTTAGTGATGAATCCCAGCTTAGAGTGACCTAAAGGAAAGGGTGAACTCCAAGAGCCCTCTGGGAAGAGCAAGCATTGCAGTGAAGGCACACTCCTGACCTTGGCTAAAACACTGCTGTAGACACAGCCTCCAAGTACCAGAGCACACAGACACTACCACCATTTGCTGCTGTGCTGGAGCTGTGTGCCTACTACAGACAGAGATGCTGCTTCATTTCTCTCTCAACTTCTTGCACACATTTACCAACACATGTGCTATAGTTTCTTCTCCGATTTACTTCTGAAAAAAATTTGAAAGCAACCACATATCCATTTATTTTATGCTGCTGCTAATTTTGTTTCCTGAACAGCTGGAGTAGTTCAAACTATGCTTTACAATTGATGAGTTTTTAGACTCGTCCAGATGAATTTTTCCATATAAGATCATGCAGCTTAATTCCTTGAAATTAAGAATAGAATAAAAAAAAACAACCACAAAAACCCTAAAAGTGAAGGACACATAGACTGGCTCTGAAGATATTAATAGCAAGATAACTTCTCTTTAAAAACCAAGCAAATTGCTACAGCTTATATCTCAAAAATCCCCCCGAGGAGCAGTTCCCTCCATCAGATAGCATCTCAGAGCAAATGAGAAGTATTTTTCACTGTGATGATAATTTGGAGGGTTTTGCATTAGGGCACTCCATTCAGTCTTCCTAAAGAGAAATGTTCAGTGCCAGCCTCCCTTTCTAACACTGCTGTCTGTCTCAGATACCCTTTCATTTGGGGAATTTTTAGGTTCCTCCCCCATTTTGCTTGTAAATAGAAATGTGTTATTCCTTACACAATCAATTCAGTCAGGTATGTCTGACTGGTTTGGGGTTTTTTAATCCTATTAAATAAAATTAAATTATTAAATAAAACTTAATACTATTAAATAAAATAGTACCACATATTTATGTTCCTTAGACCACATCTACCTGCCAGAACTTCCAGCATCTTTCTATCCACTTGGGGGATTACAAGGGTGTAGAAAACCCATTCCTCTGCACCTTCACCTGGCACACCAGTGCCACAAAACCCTGACAAAACTGCCCCCTACCCAGTTTTCAGGCCAACATTTCCATACAGTTTAAAGTTAGTCCCCCAGGCATAACACACCTCAGCTACACCTCACAGCTTTAGAGGAGGGAAAAACCCCCTCTAGTTTTCCAGCAGATCACAGATTTTATAGCAGATCACAGACTTAATTTAATATTGAAAAAAAACCACTTGAAAATATTTATTTTTTTTGGCACAGAAAGACCTGCAGGGCCCATTCTGTTAGTAAAAGCTTTCCAGGAAAATGAAACAGAACAAAGCACAGCAAACTGAGTATAATCCTTCCACACCAACAGAATTTGCCATGCTCGGTGAGGAGCAGTCTAGGAAGCATCACAATTCCTCCTGTGCAGCTGACAAAAAAGAGGCAAGTGAAGAAGCTAAATCAAAGTCATAATTCAGGCACAGCAAAGGAGCTGGATGTTGTTGCCATGCTGCAAATAGCACTATTTTAAATGTTGTGTATAAAATCGCTACGTGATTTGATCTAGAAGTCAAAAAGATTTCACTAAATCTTAAGAAAAGACAATTCAATCAAAGGAGCTTTGAAACAGCAGGCAGCAGTAACACCTTATACAAAAAAATATTTTCAAACTAATTTCTCTATACTTGTATTTTGGCCAAATTCAGAAAACTTCCCAATTTCTCAGTGTGTACATTTTTCAAATAGAAAAATAATGTGAATGTAAAGCCCTAAGAGCCTTCAACGATGGAGGAGTGTCTACAAACCAGGCACAGAAATGCATGTTTATGTCCTCACGTCATCTGCAATGTAGACCCAGGGAGAGATCTCTCACTGACTCACCAAACCTGTGTGCTCCTTGGGTCTGTGTGGCAGCACAGTAGAAGGGAGTGGAAAAACACTGTTAATTTTCTGAGACACTGGAAGGCAGTGAGTGGTCTGCACAGTAACTTGCTTTCCAAGACATGAGTACAAACAAGCCTCAACTTCTGCTTCCTGCAGACATGAAAAGTAGTTTTGCTCTACAAAAATGGTCTTGTATGGTGGGGAAAAAAACTTCACCTCTGCCCTGCCCTTCCCCTCTGGAAACCAGGCAGATAGGCACTGGCTGCAGCTGACAGCCTCCTCTGAGCAGAAAGACACAGAGGCCCAGAATGGGAAGGGGTGGAAGGGACCTCTGGAGATTGAGCCCAACGCCCCTGCCAGAGCAGGGTCACCCAGGGCAGCCAACACAGGAACAGATCCAGGTNCTGCTTCCCAACAGTGCAGTCCCCAGCCTGTACTGGTCCCTGGGGTTGTTCTTTCCCAGATGCCAGACTCTACACTTGCCCTTGTTATATTTCATTTAATTTCTCCCTGCCCATCTCTCCAAGTCATTCAGAATGAAAAAAGCAAGTAGTTTCTCTGATAAGACAGCTTAAAATTGAGTATTTATAAATTCTGTAATAGCTTTAAATTAATTATAGAATAACTCAGCATTTTCCAAGGAAAAATGATGATGCTTAACCTCATTAATGAGAAGATCCAGAGCTCTCCATCCTGTTGTTAAGCACTAGTACTGTTGGACATAGAAAGACAAGCAGTTATCTAACAGAGAACAACTAAACCCAAGTTGGTTTACAAGAGGCAAAACAACTGTTTTACACAGGTACAGCATAACCCTCTATCATTAAAATCAAATTTTAGAGGCAATATTTTGGTAAAAATATGCAAGGAAAATTAAACTACTGGAATGTCACGAGCCTGTATTTTCTCTGTGGTAGAATTCTTCACATAGTCCTTCAAAAGAAAGCCTGGCTTTGCAAACTGCAATGTTTCTGGTACTCTCAAATGAAGCACAACCTGTTAATATATTATTTGTGAGGCCATGGCATAAGAATGATTTATAGAAATATGTTTACAGTGGAATGGTAGGACTGGTAGCTTTAAAAAGAAAAAAACAGATACTAGTTTAAAGATAGTAGGTGGCATGATAAACAGAAGCATGCTGGCAAGTAGATGCAGTTTTAAAGAGTAACATTTCCAGCTCTCGATTCCTCCCCTGCAGTTTTTAATTCCCCGCTGGTAGTTCCAGAGAGCTCCCAATATGCTGTTGTAACAGTGGAGTTTGGCAGGGACTTCTCTTGACATCTGCAATTACAGTCCAATAGTGTTGAACCTTTTTGCCCAGATCAAGAAGGACAGGCAGGCTCAGAGTGACTCCCCAGGATATACTGAAGCTTCATGGTACAGGCTGCTATGGGGAAGTAGTCACTGAAGAGCTGACACAGCATTTCACTTCCATCAAATCTACTTTGTGTGAAACAAAGCTGCTCAAATGAAACAAAGGATGGTGGAGAATCACGTTTTTCAAGTACAGTTATCCTTTGCATGCTTAAAACCAATTTTTTGTGCCTTAAAACAAAGACAAATACCACCAAAGGGTGAGATTTACCTTATCAGGTGTAGACATTCCATGGCAGTGAAAACTCTCTGCAGACTTTCAAAGTCAGTGAAAAAATATCTCCTCAAACTCTTAGTCTTCAAGGAGAGGGGGGAGCAGACAGAGTGGCTGGTTCACATACATTTGGGGACATCAATTTTACCAGGAATGTCGAGAGAGAGAGTAAGATAAAAAGCTAAGAATAACTTTGACAGTATATTTGGAACAAAAAGATCAACTATGCAAAAAATCCTTTTCTTACAACTTAAAGAATGTGGCTAAATGTTGATGGGATGTGCTCCAGCTGCCTAAAGCAACCATGAAGAACCTTGGAGGGTGGTGACAAATCAGATCCTAACCTAATCAAAGGGCTCCTGGTTTTCAGGACAGGTCTTTGCCTGTAGAATCTTAAGTATTAACTCTTTGGATTCACAGATGCACTCGGAACTTTGCTGTATTTGAGCAATTGTCAAGTGGGACTGAAAAAGGTGCACCCCTGACAGAGGTGGAAACATGTTACCCAAGTAGCCAAGGGCTAGCAAGCCACAACCAGTTTCTCAATACTGGAAAGCTACTGTGGTTTGGTTATTTTTTAAGTGGGTATTTTGTTTTTTTTTTTAACTTTCTCCCCCCAGTTTAAATAGCTGTGGTTTTTTTTTTTTTTACTTAATTTTTCCAAAAGCAATGAAGTATGAAGCACAGAGCAACTCAGAGTATTTTAGTTCTAGTGGTTTGGCAAAGTTACAAGCCAGGAAAAGAGAGTTATGCAAGAAGCAACTGCCAGACAACTTAATGCTACTGATCCCCCTTATTAAATGTTTACCTGGAGTCCATTTGTGCAAAGACAAAAGCCTTCCACCATAACTTCTCCCTGCTCTGTGCACTTTGCTTTGTAGCCCTTCTAGGCTAACTAAGAACAGAAGGACTTTGAATGTCACATGCTCATAGGTGCTACAGCAACATGAGCACTGGCTGCTGCAAAAGCAGAAGGTTTGGGTCAGGTAAACATTACACAGATTTGCCCCACGTGAAGATCTTTTTTACATGGCTGCAGTTGAATAATAAAAAACTCCTTTCCTCTGTGGTTTTGATTTTATTATTTAAGAATCTATCAATGTTGTCTTTCATTTTTAATTTATTTTTCTTTTTTTACTTATTTATTCAACCCTCTGGAATCAGGATCTACAATTTTCAAGCTGGGAAAGAGTGAAAATGAGCTATTGCTTCAACAGAGCAGAGAGGGTAGAGCATCTGGGATGAGGAACATAAAAACAGGAGAAAAATCACCTTTGGAAAATACAGATTTATGTAACTTAAATGGTTTCAAAAAGCTGTTATTGCTCCAGTATCAACTCAGTTGTGCAAAAATTTTGGATGAGAGACTGAGTAAAAAAAATTCCTAAATAGAAACTTAACTTTAATGTTAACAGTGGACACCCAGTGATATTTAAGCAAATTATGCTTTCCATTCCCAGAGCCCTCTTCCTTCCTAGGTTCTTCAAAATCGCTTCCAAAGAGAAGTGACATTCCAATTCTGCAGAACAGCCGGTCACGGGGAACAGCACCGTGTGCTGCCAACAGCAGCACTTGGCTTCAGGAGCTGATCCTGGATTTCAGACTGGAGTATTTCACCATTGCTTCTGGAAAAAAAAAACCAAACCAGAACCCCAACGAACTGAAGCTGCAGTAATTTTCTGACCGCTTATGTGTACTACGTACGAAGCTTGTTTACTTCCAAGCTGTTGGAAAGGCAAAGATTTCAGGCATTAAGCACAAGGGTAGCTTGGAACTACTGCTCTGTCAGGAAACATTTGTAGCAGCAGGATACAGCAGAAGACAAATAATGGCCACTCTGGAAGTTGAGTTCAAAGAACTTTGGGAAAAAGGAAGTTGGTGGAAGTTTTGGTTCTTAATGCCACAAATGCCCCCCTCTTGAACAGCCACTTAAACTCTTCAGAAGAACACTGTACAGGCTTGAAACGTGCTGGCTAGCTCAGCTGTTCTGTTGCCCCTTTCGCTTAAGGATTGAACCCAAGAAAGAAGTCCTCGTGTTAACCTTGCAAAATTTTTAATCGGAATTTTCTGTTATAGAAAACAAATCACATTCTCTCATCACCTGAAGCATGTTGTCCTCTCCCAGATGTTGGACTTAGAAGGTTGAATTAGACTGAATTTATAAGAAACCAGACTAATCACAAACAGTTACAGGCAGAGATATGGGCTGTTGTCCATGAAACAAACTTTTCCCAACAACATGAAACTTCAGAAGCAGAACGATCTACAAACCTGGAGCCATCACATCATCTGTGTTGTGCTTCCTTTGCTCGCTCCACCTTAAGAACAGTAATTTCCAGGCAAGTCCTTTCAAGCTGACAAATACCACCTAACACTGCAAATTCTTAAAGCAAAACAGCTTGTCCCACAGCTGGGAGAGGAGGTGGTGCCTGTCGAGCATCTTTAGTTTTGTATTGTTAGGTCTGTTTTTTCCCTTCTTGATGGTTATTTATTGTCCTCACAGGCTGAGTGGCTCTCCTCCTTAGTGAGGAGACATTCTGGACCTCACTAGAGTGAGATGCTCATTAAAATGTAGTATGAAAGTAAGAAAACTATTTATTTCCCAAATTACATCAAGGAACTGCTACTCCTACCAAACCTATGTTGTTTGATTAGGGATTCATGATCTCATTGCCAATATAGATAAATGCTTTTTTTTGTATTTGCTTCCTGAAGTTTTCCATCGATTTAATTCCATGCAGAGATCTTAAAGCACCCAAACAAGCTGCAAGATTCAACCTAATTCACCAGCACTTCAGTGGAATGCTGCTTCTGCAATACAAAGGGCTAAGAAGTTTTGAGGGAGCACAGTCCTGAGGATCAGCTGTTCCCCTCTGTAATCCCACAGCCATTGAGATGTCAGACCTACAGCCCAACCCACAAAGGGCTGATGCTCTCGTCTGGCCCAGTTCCAGTAACTACCTCCAGTTCTTATCGGGGGAGATCTGAACAGGAGAGGTACCAAACGACCTCAGTGTTATGAGTCACTAAACTCGACTGCTCCAGAAACTTCAGTAGTTTGGAATAACCACACACCAGAAAGATTCAGATTAAACGTCTGAAGCAATTACTGGGAAAAAGATCTATCAATAAATGTAAAATAAAGCTCTTCTTCAGAAAACCAAAGTTTTCCAATTACCTACAATGGCAAGTAACAGTTTACTTTAGGATTTCTTTGCTCTGGAATTAAGCATCATGTTTTCTTGGACATCCAGGTGTTGAGCACATAGAGAAGTGCCAACCCTCTTAATTCTGCAGGTGGTGACCCTTCTAGGGAAGGCTCTACTTCTACTTCAGGGGAAAGGAGCTAATGAAAATTGTAATTCTTAAAATTAACTTCACAGAATGTGTGAACACAACGTGTTCCATCAAGGGTGACCCTACACAGAGGGTCTTTGCCAGACAGATTGCTTGACAATTGCTGATGCAGCAAGTGACCCAGGAGGCAGGAAAGGATGACTTTAAACCATCAACCTTTCTAAATTTAGATCTTCATCTTTGCAATATAAAAAAGTCAAATCAACAGTATACTTGCATCATTTAAAGAGGAAAGATGGAAGATTATACAGTGTAATAACACTAAGAGTTGAGTTGTGAAACAATGCTATGAGTTGCTTGAATAAGGAAAGAGAAGACCACCTCTTTTTGGTAAAATGCTTGAATTTCTACAGTTAGTCTGTCAGCTGTATTGTTGGCTACATATATGTTGGCTACTGAGGGTACCTTCAAGAAGACTTTGCCCATATAGCAGTTAGTTTCTTAATACTTTAAATAATTGTCAACAAATTTGTTATGTTTTTAAATTCAGATGACTCTGAATAACACGAGGTTTTCTGATAGCCTGGGAGGCACTGAGCTGTAAAAACGTAGGTCCCAAGATTCTCAAACACGATGCATCTCAAGACTGGGAACTGGAAGAAAGTTCTAGTGACACTGAATAGACTGGTTCACTTAGGAGAAAAAGATGTCATCCACAGAATTCTGCACAGAGTTTGCAGCAGTTTTCTGGCAGCAAGCAAGAAAGTGAAACTGTAATTTCTGTCTTCTAGCAGAGTGGCTGTTGAAAGGAAGCACTGTCAGACTTGAGAGGAAAGAGAGAACGTGACAGAATGGAAATACCACTGTTCCCTTTGCAAGTCTTGTAAATGGGCACAGAAAAGACTGTTGAGGGATTTCTGAGACTGAGCTCAGTTTTCCTCAGTTATGAGCTCATGAGCCTCTTCTACAGGCAGCTGCAGTTTTAGCTTACCTTGTGAATGCTGTGACACAGCTGTACTTCAAACTGAGCACAGTTCTCATTTGTTAAGACAACAAAGGACAGATTGACAAAACCTGTGTTGGAAGAACTCAAAGGACAGCTCCAATATAGGGGCTCTTTCTGATGAGGCAGACAAAAAAACGAGTCCCATAATTTGCTTTAGTTCAAACAGAGTTCAAAGGCTTAGTCTATGTAGAGTTTCAAAGGCTGAAGGCTCCTTGAAAGACTTCAGATCAATACCACTCCATAGCAAAATAACTTAAAAAGGCTTTTTTCTTGAATTTAATAAGAAATTGTGACTAGAAACTCACAATGAGAATATTCAAAATCAGAAGGCATTTCAGACACTTTGAAAATAAGCTGAAGCATGAGCATAAAGTACCATTTCATAGACATCTTTCAGAATAATTTACCCATTTGTTCTTAAAATTACCATTTCTCCATTGGGAAAAAATATAAACTACTCAGGATTATTACTTATCAGTCAGAAATTTTGCTAAAGAAAACATTTCACTGAGTTATACCTTTGCAAAGGAAGTTTAAATCCTGCAAGCAAAATTTTGTTGCTAATAGATTAGATATTGCTTCTGGTTATTAGTGTCCTTCTCACTACTTATTCAGAAGAGAGTATTTCCTACTTAAGATGAAAAAAACATCTTAACACAAGTACTGAAATCTCCCTTCTAAAGTAAAGAAATTCTCAGCAGGTCGACCATTAGCCCTGAGATGAGATTTACACAAGGTGAAGTTACCAGGACTGGAACTAAAGCACTGGTCTTGGCACTGTGAACTGAGAGCATTCAGAAAGAAGTTTATTAAAACAAACAGACAAACCAACCAACCAAGCAAGCAAGCAAACAACAGAGTGCACTGGGAACCTGAAGAAATCCTAGGAAAAAAATGAAAAGAAAAATCCATACAGGTCTTAGTGAGTACACGATCAAACCTGTCTGAGGTAGATGAAGTCTAAAAGTTAACTGCTTAACAACAGCCATGGACAGGGTGTGGTTTATGAGCATACTTCAAATAACCACCGGACCTTTTAGCTGTAACCTTTAATCCACTTAAGACTTTAATGGATTGCTGCATCAACCCACTTCATGTTTGCAACCTTCCTCCACTCCCACTCACTCTCAGGGGAAGGTCTCATGTTGGGGGTCAACCTTTGCAAACACCAGAACAACCAACCAACCCACCACCCTACACCAGGGTTGTATATGAATACATGAAGGATGAGCATCAAGAAGGCTGGGACAACTTCTTTTCACTTGTGCCTTGTGATAGGATGAGGGGCAATGGATTCACACTCAAGCACAGGAAGTTCCACCTCAATATGAGGAAGAACTTCTCTCCTGGGAGAGTTGTAAAGCAGTGGAAGAGACTCCCCAGAGAGGTTNACTGGAATAGACTCCCCAGAGAAGTTTTGGGGTCCCCTTCTCTGCAGGCTTTCAAGCCCTGTCTGGATGCATTTCTGAGTGATCTGCCCTAGTCTGGGTTGGACTCAGTGATCTTCAGAGGTCCCTTCCAACCCCTACCATCCTGTGATTCTGTGATGAGAATTGCAAATATGTTTGCTTAAGGTTCCATGGAACCAACAGAGTGAAATCAAAATACACTCAAAAAATAAAGAAAACTTTGCACTGACTACTTAAAGCTTGAAATATCTCAAGTAATTAGATACCTCTTGTTGAAAGGTGAGTACAGTGCTACAGAAGCTAAACATTCACTCTTCTCTTACAAACAAATTCCATTTGTACATCTCAAAAACTTTTTTACATTATGAACAATTAAATTGTTACTAATACTTAGTAAAATACACCTGTGTGCTTTCATGGTCTATAATTCCTTACTCATAACTTACAGTGATCAATTTAATGTGGGACATGTTTCAACTCTTGCCTACCTCCTTTAGACTGTCTAAATAGAAGCAAGGTGCAAATGTATTTTTTGGTTCTGCAGGTGATAATCATAATAATAATACTAATAATGAGAGGCTGATCAAAGGTGAACGGGATATCCAACCATGTTTTTGCCATTTACTGATGCCTCAGTCACCTTTATACGCAGTGTGAACCATTCATTACTGGGTGTCTGCAGCACCCTTGTAACAGGACGTTCGTGAGATCAAGGCAAGGGGTTTAGTAAGTTGCAGAAGAAGGTGGGATTGATTTTAAAGGAACTCTAGGCTGTCAAATTACAACCTAACTGCTTAGTACCTATCAATTTCAAATATACTTGCTCTATCTTGTAAACCATACACAGGGAATAGTATTTAGCAATGACCCCTAAACAATATTCCTTAATATGATTCTTTTTTGCATTTTATTTTACAGAATTTGGTGCGTTTTCTACAACAAACCATCACAGTATTAGGTTGAATTAACAGTGACATGCCACCACCATGTCTTGCTGCTTCAAATGGTATTTTTAAAACATTCATCACTGCCTTGCCTTTCCTCTTCCAAACTTCGTTTAGGAGGGAATTTTTCTTCCAGCTATTTGAGACAGATTAAATTCTTGTATCTTTGAGACAGATATTTTTCTGAAGATGCTCATGAATAGAAATACCCACAATAAACCAAAAGGCCTGTGCAAACTTCCCATGTAGATGGCTCTCCAATAAATCCCTGACACAGCAACACTGCTACCCCTATCAAAATCTCCTCCTGACTATTGATAGAATCTCATTCTTTGGTGGTTTTTGCAATCTCTCTCATATGTTCCTGTGCCAGAACAAAGCTCACAAAGGTTAAAATAATCTACGTCATTTAAATTGTACTACTGAAATTATCCTCCATTAAGGAGAAAATAATGGAGCTTAAATTCTTATGACTGAGAAGAGAGTCCAGTTACAGGAGTCAAAAGACACTCCAGTGCACATCCAAGTCGTGTGTGCACTTGTAGCTCCTTGTGACACAGGACAGAGATCCCAGCAATTCTAAATTAAAACTGCTCTCATCCACATCTCACATTGTCCTCGATACATTGTTAGACTTACAAACTATTAAGGGGTTGTAGCTTGAGAAGCATTTCTTAACCTAGTGCAAACAAGCACTCATTTTATCAAGTTCTAGTTTACTAGCAAACTGGTTGATAGTCATCGTTCAGTGGTCAATGCTGGGATGCTAAAATAATGCTTGCAGAAGAAACTGGCGAGTCTAAATTCCTAGGCAGAAAACCATCTCAACAGCCTCATTTTTATGAATGTCCCATAAAAAATAATAAAAAAAAATTCTAAAAAATTCAAGATGAAAAAACCTAGCTTTCCAAATCCATCCTTTATTTTACTTGCAGAGGAACACCACAGAGGATGTTGTCCCATATCTGATTCAAGATCAAAGACTACTTTAAAGCAAGCTCAGTTCTGTGGTCTTCAGTTCTTTCAAAACAGGGAATATCCTGGTTCTTGACAGACATTTACTATGAGCATTTCCTCCTCAAATCAATCCCCGAAGGCTGCAGAGGGGAGCAAGACAATACCAAAGTTGCAAAAGAAGTTACCTACACACAGAGGTTACCAACAGCATTAAAACTGTGTTTTCAAGAAGTGAGCACAGACAAGGAAACGCTATCAATGCTGCTTTTTACATGTGGAAAACTCATACCTGGGTACACTGCCTGTTAAGCTTCTTCCGCTTGACGATGCCGACGATGCCGACGATCCCGGTCTCTGATCTGCTTTCATTCCTAGAGTCTCTGTTGCACTGATCTGGGGTTTTTCACCTTCGTCTTCTGGCTTTTTTTTTTCACTATCACTTTCATCACTGCCTTCTCCTAAGATGTCATCCACCTGCCAAAGAGCCGAGAGTCAGTGTATCCTCTAACAGCCTATTCTGGAGCAATCTTCAATGCTGCAACTTTTCCTTCACCTTCTCCTTGGAAATGCAAATTAAACCCCAAATGTCTTCAACACAGCTTCTGTAAAAGCTCCAGCAGCATTCTATTCAAATCAGACATCTTTTTCTCCACATTTAACTTAAGCTAGATATACTCACATGTATGACACAGTCACATCTGAAGGTGTTTGAGCTTTGTTATAACATGACCAGCTGCAAACAAGAAACTCTTATAAAAATAAGTGTCGTCTCATGAAACTAAAGGGATAGGTGCTTTATACTTTTATAACATAAAACCAATACATAAAGCACATTTTATACTATTATAGCAAATCACTTTTGCAAGGCATATTAAAGTCTCTAGACAATGAGGATTCTTATGTAACTGTGAAGAAGTGCATTCCTAAACAATCCAGTACGAAAGGAATGGAACATGGAGAACTCCATGTGAACCAGACTGCCTGCTTATGCTAATTCAAGTCTATCAAAACCTTTACACATTTCATTAAGTAATTGTTTGGCCTTTGCTTCTGAAAAGTTAGCATGGGATTTGATACTCTCTAAGAACATGCTAATTTGCTCTGACAGGTCTGGAATTGCTGAACCAGTTATTAAAAGCATGTCCTACTCGTGAGCTACTCTGCTGTGCTTCAAAAGGACTCCGAGTCGGCATTCAATCTTCAGAAAGAGAGGAAAACCTGGGAAAACACAGGTGAAGGTCCCAGAGGAGCTCTGGTTTGTGAACAGCAGAGGACATGGAAAGGTTTGGTGTGTTATTTATCTATTGCTATTTAAGCTGCTCTTAGGAAAAAGTCTTATCTCAGCATAGGTTAAAACAGGCTCCACAACTACTCTGTTCTCACTAATGCCACACATGCTTCATCGAGAAGAACTCTTGATGTGAACATGGACAGAAAGGTTTGACACTGTGTATCCACTAAGAATTAATTACACTAATAATCCCCAAAGCTACAGGAAAACTGTAAGAAAGAAAGTCACTTATATTTGGTGCCTCAAACTCACCTCTTTGCTTACCATGATACACATGGAAGGAAAGTCAAAGCTGCTCTGCTCATCAAACTAAATGCAGAAGGTTTACACCTTACCAGTATGCTACTGGAAATAGGGCAGAGGCAATTGAAATGCCTTTTGTCAAAGGTATTTCAATGGAAATTGAACTCAATGGAGAGCTTGCAAGCAGGGAGGGAGAGGAAAGAGAAAACAGAAAGGTTTGGTAGTGGGCAAAAACCTATTCCATTTCTTTTTCTGGTATCTGAACAGAGAGGGAAAAGGCCTATGACACAAGATGATGAAGGTGCTTAACAGGCAATTTTACCAAGTGCAGAGGTGACTCCCAACACACGTCTGTTGACTTCAGAAGGATGGACTATCACAGAATCATAGAATTACTATGGCTGGANNNTTGGCCTTCTTGGCCACCCAGGCACACTCTGGCTCATGTCCAGCCGGGTGTTGATCAACACCCCCAGGACCCTCTCTGCTGAGCAGCTTTCCAGCCACTCCTCCCCGAGCCTGGAGTGCTGCACAGGGTTGTTATGTGGCATTTATCTTCAGTCCTCTTCTGAACAGAAGGATTTGGAGGATTTATTATCTTTCTGTAAGCTTCACTCAGCTATTCCTGTTTGAGGACAGCAGCAAATCCCTTTTATTCCTTATCTCGTGCTACCTTCCACTGAGGATTCTGCCAATCTATATTGTTGCAAAAGAGCAATTATGTAGAAGAAATAATAATACAAAGAAGTAAGTGGCACTTCAAAACATCCTAAAATAATTTTGAGGAGAGCTGACAGCACAAGGGAAAGCAAGGACAGTTTGTTGCAAAGAATACTTGTGAAAAACAATGTCTTTAAATACGTGACTGTTTCAGGAGATCTACAACTCTATCCTTCCGACTGGATTTAAAAACATAGGCTATACTATCCCTTGATAAAATGACATCTATAAAATGAAAAGTCACCAGCAAGCTTTGTAGATCTACAATTTAAGCCGTTTTATTTTCCACTGGCCCTTGTGTTAGTACATTTTTACTACTTGAAATACTGTTACTAATGCCTCCTCCACTGCAAAAGCTGTAAAGAAACCATAAAACCGAACCACATACCAGCTTAGTGCATCTAAGCACAGCTGACAGCTTCAGGTAGGAACTGTAGGAGTTGCTGGGTCAAATCAGACTACATTAGTCCAAAAATGCTTCTCCCTTGACCAGAAGTTGTCATATGCATGGAAAGTAAGGATCACGGAATGCAATCCAGGGGCAGGGAGACTGAAAAGGCAACGAGAGGTAAACCAGCAGTGGAGCTGGTACAAGTGCAGAACGGGTTGGGATTTTTGAGTGTACAGAATACACAGAAAGCCTCAAGTGGTTAGGTATTACAGTCTGGGTTGGGATGGCAGAAACACCAGACTGTATAGCTTCGTTAGAAGACCCTTGAATCAGGTCTGACTGAGCTGGGGTTAATTTCCCCCCAGCAGCCCTCCCAGTGCTGTGCCTGGCACTGGGAGCTGGAGAGGTGCTGCTCACACCCCGAGCTGTGGCTGCTGCTGAGCGGGGCTGGTTTCCAGCATCCCCCCCACTGGGACAGGGGGATGAGATCTTGGAGGGGACATGACTGGGAGAGCTGACCCAAGCTGACCAAAGGGATATTCCAGACCATGTGATGGCAGCTCAACAATA
>VWZY01010083.1:18401-73819 GCA_013399075.1 Chloroceryle aenea
TCCAGCTGCTCATCTATCAGCAGCTCCAGGCCCTTTTCTGCCGGGCTGCTCTCTATTGCCTCCTCCCCCAGCCTGGGTTGATAGTGGGGATTGTTCCGAGCCAGGCACAGGACCAACATGGCCAGCAATCCATAGTCAAATGGCAGCACAGTCCTCCAGCTCCAACAACCCCCCTCCAGCAGGTCTCACATTTAAAATTACATTCCCCATTCCAAAAGCAATGCTTTTCCAGAAAGTCATATGTTTAAAACTACATTCTCACTACAAAATATGTTAAGGTTTTCAAAGGACAAAGTTAGGCTGATAGACATTCAGTGTTAAAGATGTCTCTCACAAACTGAACTTTTAGTCTTTTAAAAACTACTCTGTGTGAATGGTTTTGACAGACTAGCAGTCTAGAAATTGCTGTGGGTTTTCTTTTTTTTCCTTTTTTTTTTTCTTTCTTTCTGCATAAAGATGATGCTCTCTTGAATGCCATTTAGTATCAGAATTACTAAACTAACTGTAGTCTGGAATGCCATTTAATCTCAGCATTACTAAACTAACTGTACACACAGGTGCCCCAGCTCCACACAAGGGTATATAAAATGTATGTGTAAATCATAGAAATAGGGCAGGCTTAAAAAAATGATTTAATCTGAAAATAGTTAATGTGGGATGGTCTCTTCAAACCACTTTAACTAGAAAGGCACCCAAAATACATATCCCTGCCTAACTATTGATCTTATTGCAAATTGTNGAATGCCATTTAATCTCAGCATTACTAAACTAACTGTACACACAGGTGCCCCAGCTCCACACAAGGGTATATAAAATGTATGTGTAAATCATAGAAATAGGGCAGGCTTAAAAAAATGATTTAATCTGAAAATAGTTAATGTGGGATGGTCTCTTCAAACCACTTGAACTAGAAAGGCACCCAAAATACATATCCCTGCCTAACTATTGATCTTATTGCAAATTGTGCTGAACAAAATAGAAAGATGACCATCTTCATCTTCCAGAATTCTCCAAAGAAATGGAAATGAAACTGTGTTTTCACTGAGGCAGTGAGATGTAAGCACTTCACTTGAACAAACAGGTAAAAAAACATCAATATTTATGCAGCAGCTATCTATCTAGACACATCACTAACTTCAAATAACTAAAATTAAAGAACAGAGGAAACTTTCAACCCTGTTCAGACCAAGACAGATACAGATGGACCAGCTTTGGCTTTTAACATGAGATTTATATGATGAATACAAATAGAACCCAATTTCAGAAGAAAATGCCAGCTCCTACTGATGAGATACAGTGAGGGGATGTTTACTGCTCAAACACTGCCATAGCAGCTATCTTTAAAATACTTAAAGACTTTTATAACACAACAAGAATGATTAACATAGAAAAAGAAAAATGATTCATCCCTTGAAGACAACAAATTGCTCCATTAAGCAAGAGAATGAAAAGTCTGACAATTCTTTTATACGCCCGATTATAAAAGCCAGAAAAAGCCCTTAGCTGACAAAGCTATTTTATTTCTCATTTAGGAGGAACACAGCACACGCTCATGCAGATAAAACATAAAGACCAAAAAGCAATGAGATTTTCAGTCTTGTATTCTCTGATTATGAACTGTGAAGTACCTAAAGCCAACCCCCCTGCAATATTCACAAACCAGGTCAGTTGGAAAATGTTCTCGCTCCAAAAGTTGAGTTTATACATTCAAAATCAATCCAGACTCTGAGAAAACCCCAAAAAACCCTGAACAACAATGTGAAGCACCTCCATTTGTCCAGAAAGAATTTACAGGCAGCATTATGGATGTGACAGACCTATCATGACACTTATGTATTTTGGAAGAAGAAATTATATATGCAGTAAATTACATATTAAAAAACCCCAAAACATTGAATAAACTTTAATTCTTGATTTTAAACCAGCAAGCATTCAAAGAATTCAAGTTTTAATACATCTGAGAAACTAACTCCCTTAGACAGCAACAGGACAACACATGTAGCTACTTAAATGACCTCTCCTAAAAGCAGCAGAATGCTCTTATTCAGTTCTTTACTGAAACTATATAAAATTCTACAAAAAGAAGACTATCAAAAAAAGACCATCAAAAATTATAGAATATTCTACAACAAGAACAGGCTTGATGAAAAGCTGTTCACTTTGTGCTACAGCTTTGGATGGAAGACACACACAGTCTTTCCCAAAAGATCAATTATACTTTTGTTCCAACTGATTAAGTTCAACAAAACCAAACCCCAGGTATTTACAGAGAGTTCTTTCGGTTTGTTTCAGCTGCCACAAAGATGACTGTTCCTTGTTAGCAACGGCAACAGTCGAGCTGGTATTGACAGTAAGCACAGATAAAAATGAACTGCATGTCAGCATAAACCTTGGATCTCCTAAGCACGTATTCGAGGTGGTGTTGAATACACTGCATCTTAGGAAGAACTTGCAGAGAGCAATATAATCTGCCATCCAAATGTGCCATAAGGTTTCCAGATGCACCATATATTGCCCCCCCCGGCACAGAAAGCGATAAAAATAACTCTGAGATGAGAACAGGATGGCCAAGAGCACCAGCAATTGGAGGTATCTCCAGGTAAAACAAGGTATTACCTCAACAAGCTATTCAGAAATACTTCAAAGTGCTGCTATGTTTGGTGCCAGGGACCCTGATGTCCTCTCAGTAGTTACTGAACACGAACGCTAGCAGATCCCCAGCCCTATCCAGTCAGTGGGTAAATGGATGCTCTGCAAACAAACACCAGACTAAAAAAAGCAAACAGCTGTTTCCCATATCAATTCAGATTTCACCATCTTTATCTGCATTGCATTTCTTTTAGCTGTTTTTCAATTAGCTGAGCAAGGCTGACCCTCAGTGCTCCTGGTCAGGATGAAATACCTACATCATAAACATGATCTGTACCCATTTCTTTCCATACACATCTCAAACTGTGTGCAATTACTTGGAAAGCTGGTAGCCTTTACAAAAAAAATTAGTCATGAAATGCACACCACATCAAATGTATAGGCATTGCTGACATCCTGAAATCCCACTGTGCTCAAAACTGTTCTGAAGAAGAAAAAACAATGCAGTATTTGGGGCTGGTTTTGCTTGACATTTTCTCCTGTTGCTGGAACGTATTTTGGGACTGATCCCCTTCACATTTGCACGATTTATATAAAGGCCTATTATTTGTTATTAAAAAGGGAGAGCAAAAAGCTAGCAGTTTGGTCTTGTAGGTTACTTCAAAAGTGCAGGGCACAAACTGCTCAAGGCTGTAAATAAACGCATGTGTTTTAGACATGATCAAGTAAATGTGCATAAACAGGCAGGGAACGGGCAAGACCCTGCTTCTGAGTTCCATCACCAGCTACTCCGGAAGTTTCTTAAGGCACATCTGCGTCAGAAAGCTGTCTGTCAAACATGGGCCCTTGCTAAATGCTGCTGAAATCACCAGAAAGCTGTCTGTCAAACATGGGCCCTTGCTAAATGCTGCTGAAATCCTAATTGCTTTGCAGCGCATTAGCAGCACCGTGAAATGATGCTCTCCCAAGTCATTCATTGTTTCCCCAGCAGAGGTGTTGGGCTTGCTCTTTGTGGAGTATGCAAAGCTTCCCTAGAGGACAGAGCTCTTCGAAGCTGCCATAATTCTCTATTTGATCCTATAATCTTTAGCCCTGCCTCTACTTCCAGCATTCCTTTCTGCTGTGCCCTGAACTACTGCTTGTTAGTAGATCAGGGGAGTTTTTACACATATTTTACACTAAATGTTAAGAGAAATCAGCACATTATTTCATGAACTTTAACCCAGCAGTAAAATAGGAAGCTGAAGAAAGAGTGGATGAGAACAGTGGATGGGACAGGGAACAGTGATTTGAGGGGATTTGGACAGGCCGGAGTAATAGGCCAGGGTCAATGGGATGAGGTTCCACAAGGCCAAGTGCAGGGCTGAACCTCACAACAACTCCAGGCAATGCTCCAGGCTTGGGGAGGAGTGGCTGGAAAGTGCCTGGCAGAAAGGGCCCTGGGGCTGTTGGTTGACAGCCAGATGAACGGGAGCCAGCATGTGCNTAAAATTACAAATTAAAAAGCACTTCTGAGCCTGTGAAATTAGCAGTGAGTGATGGTATTAGACTGCAAACCAAACCAGAGAAAGTGGTGCCCCCATCTTCCCGGAGCTGTGCACTGAACTTTCAGAGAGGTATGAAAACAAAGTGGCCAAATTAAGTGAAACAATACTGTAAGAATCACAGAATCAATAAGGCTGGAAAAGACCTTGAGTCCAACCTTGACCCAACCCTACTATCCTAACTCTAACAACCCACTGGCAAACCACATCCCTGAGCACCACATCCAAATAATTTTAAACACATTTGGGGATGGAGACTCAAGCACTTCCTTGGAAAGCCTGTTCCAGTGCTTAACAACCCCTTCTGTAAAGAAGATTTTCCTGATATCCAACCTAAACCTACCCTGGTGCGACTTGAGGCCATCTCCCCCTGTAAGAAGTTTACTAACTCCACGTTTAGTAGTTGACAGACACTAATACAGCCCTGATAACTCTAAAGAAGGTGTAGTGATCTTCCCATAAGCCATCTTACAAGAGGTCACCCAATGGTTCTCTACCACAGTGCTGCAGCCCTGGAAGATTCGATGTCAGCTCAAAGGTACAGGCAGTTTGGAAGCAATGCTTCTGAACACGCCAACGAGCCTCTCGTCGTCCCATGGCAACGTAGGTCACTGAGAATATTTCAGTGCCAAAGTATCACAGTCAAAGAGGATAAGAAGGAGAACCCTTTAAAAGAAGGAATGCTCTTTAAAGGGTTCAAGCAAGGCTGCCTAGCTGCTGACACTAACTGGGTATACAATGGCCTGACAAATTATTATCATTATGGTACATTCACAAATGCTCCCCAAATCCTACGCTAGGCATTGGGTGAGGGAAGTTATTAAGAGTGGGGCAGGATAAATGAGATCTGTGGAAGTGACTTGGAAAGTTTAATCCCTTGACACACGCACAAAAGCACTTGTGCAAAGAAGAGCAAGAGGTGGTGACGAGACTGGTAAAGCATCTTCAGGAGCACAAGGCAGGAAGTTGAGCACTAGGTCACTAACAATAGATATCTGTAATTTCAAACCCTGCTTGGCTCTGTGCTAAACAGCAAATTACAGATTTTACCCAGATGTACAACTTAAGATCAACTCGTTAAGCAGCCTCGTATGTCAGAATAAGTTTCTAGAATGGCTGCCCCTCTGAATGGTGAGTTGTCTTCTGCTGAATACAGCAGTAATCTGTTTTTACACGTACTGATGAACTCAGGCCCTTCATCACAGATAGGGAACACAAATCAGCTGCCTTCTATAAAAACTTTTTAATTTCTAGTGAAGCCAAATAGCAACACAGCAGCATCAGCACCAAAGTGTAAAGAAAAGGTCGTACTTGAGAGCTTCACTGAAATTCCAAAAGCAAGCAAACCTTTTATAGGAAAAGAAAAGAATGCCTTAAATGAATTAATCATTACAGACCACCATAGTTACTCACATAGGAAAAAAATTAAAAGAGATACTGGTTTTAGAGGTTTGAAACTGGTTATGACAAGCTTCCAGAACATCCAGTTAGTTTTGAAATAAGGGAACTTATTATTCTTCATTAATTTTACCCTCTACTGCATTTAATTTTTCTTGTTCTTCACTCTTATCTTCATAAACACACTTTTTTTGTTGGTTTCTCTCTACAGCAAAAAGATCCCTAACAAAAAAATAAATAAAAATAAGTAACAGGAGTTTCTTCATTAGTAATTAAGGAATCATTAAAACATCTTATCATGTTCTTGTAATACAACAGTATTAATGAAACAAAGATGTTATTGCTTTGCTCCTCAGCAGCAGAAGTCCCAACATAAGAGATCTTAATTCTCAAAGAATACACCTTGCTTTTCTAAATATCTTATTGTCTATTTCTGAGTGAGCAGTTTTTCCTCTGTAAAAGGGCATTACCCATGGTTAGGTTTGGGGTTTTTCTTCCAGTTTAGGCAGTGAACAGATTTCTGTGCTCTATCAGAAGTCAAGTCTTTGGAACAAAAGCAAAAGCAAACCTGTAGCATGTGCTTCCTGGCACTTGTGGTCTGTAACTCTGCTCATGTACTGCTGCTGAATTGCACCAGGGAGTATTAGCAGCCTAGGTAAGGACCTACCAGTTTTAGAATGGAAAGCAATTACGTGAGAAGAAAAAGCTGTAAACCTTGCTTGGCTGAGCAAAGTTGTTATCTTCAAATCTGCAAAGCCAGCAATTTCAAAATACCACGTGGCAGTTACTTCCAGGAGCTCCCACTGACAGTCCCTGGAGGCTGCACTGGAAGCCTGCTGGGGAAGTGGTGGTGGAACAGGGGGTCCCAGGAGCTGTGGGTCACAACACTGCTGCACAGTGCATATTTGCACTGCAGCCCTGAGCCATACAGTGTGCTCCTAAAAGGCAGGGAGTGCAGGGAAGGAAACTAAATAAACCAAACAGGTTGCCTGTGTTAGTTTGATCACTTAACTTGTGTGAATGAAAAGGTAAAGTACCTGGGACTGTGCCTGTGCAATTCATACCTCTGGGGTTTACTACTGCAGTTAAAACATGAACTAGAAATGAAATAAAATGTCAAGATGATACCAAATCTCTTGCACTCTGGTATCTGCCATTGAAAAAGATGGGATAGCTCCCAATCTGGCCCTCAGAGATGCACTGTGCCAGCTCTTGTGAAAATTAATGGAGAGAGTCACTTAGAGATTATATACCAACCTTGTTAGGGAAATGCAGCTCTAACAGCAATCCTGGATCCTTGCTTATGTTCAGGTTAATCCTCCAAAGAACACCATTTAGAGTTCTGACTATTTCTGAATTTCCTCTCTGGAAAATAATGCCTAGATTTGAGCAGAATCTTCACAAACATTCCTGAAATCTTTAGGCCAAATACTTGAAACTTGGACTCTGTCTCCAGAGGTCCCTTCCAACCCCTACCATTCTATGAAACACCTAAAAGAAACACAAGGTCAAGTTTTTCCTTGGTAATTGGGGTGACTTGAGTGCTGCCTTCAGGATTCTAGGCAGTCCCTCTAAAACATGGTCATTAGTAATATAACAACAGGAGTCCTCTTCATTAGTAAAACCTCATGATGTTGAAAAGAGAAAAAACAGCACATTTCCAACTACCAATTTCTGAAATATAAAATAAATTCACACAAATTAAATGCTTTTAACTGTAAAATTCACAATGATTTTTTTAACTTCAAGTCTCTAAAGAGAAAATATCTCAAGGGAGCTAATAGGGTGATTTCTCCAAAGCTTCCCTACTGAGTGACATTGCTGCAGCTTCATCTGATTTGTAAAGCCAGCCATACCTCTAATCTTCCTTTATTCTGTTTTCAAAAGAAATCCTCCACCTAAAGTTTATTAACGAGTAACAAGGCTGTAAGTCTACACTGTAATTTAAGAGATGGTGAAGTCTGAGAATAAAATCAGAATCACCACAATACCTATGGCCAGAAGACAGCTGGCCACCTATCCAGCAGGGGTGACTTGAAGGAATCTACTGAAGAACAAGAACAGCATTTCAACTCTGACCAGAGTGCACATCAGCTTGTGACTGGGACAGAGAGGAAGGACAGCCTGAGCCTACTGGAGGCAGCAAGGGTAGTGCCCTCCCCTTCCCTGGCTGCAGCATTCCTAAAATAATGATGCCCTAAAGAAACAAGAGCTCCCTGGCTCTTGCTAAATGCAAGGACTGTTCAATTCGGACTGCTGAAAACATCCATCCCAGAATTCCACAAAGGCTCCAACCACATGAGCTCAAGGCCAGTGGGCCAGATGAGGATCTACAGCTACACTTCAAAGGTAGGTGGGTTTAGTCTGCTACTGCCCATTCCGTTCTGGCTTTAGTGGAGATAAAAGGCCACTAGTGGGAAGGGGTCTGTCCGGGGTTCATAGCAGGGAGGCTGCCTTTCAGGGCCATGTCCTGCCACTCTGCCTTCCCACAGGACTTTCTGCTGCAACAGCATTTCTCTGGTTTGCCTAGGATTACTGTATCCGGCCGTTACCATCAGGGGATTCTCCCCTAAAGGCAGATGTGGTAGGACAGAGTTGAGTCCGACCCTCTCCTACCCCCCAGTCTTAGCTGGGTGATCACAGAACATGAGCCAGGAGCAATCAGTCGCCAGCTCACCCACTAGACCACTTTGAGGTACTCTGCAGCAGCTGGACAGATCAGCTGCACAACCTTATACTGGATAAAAGCTCCATTTTGGACCTGGATTTCTCCACTTCCTGGTGCCTCTTCCCAGTATTTCTGACCCCATTATTAAGCTTGGCTGAAATGAGCTAAGAGTATTAGTTTCTCCTGATTTCTATAGCTATAAGCAGCTATAGGCTGCAGCATGAGGCCATTTCTTACTGGACAGGAAAGAATCCCCTTAGTTTGACATCAGGAAAATCTCTTCCAAATATAGAAATTTTAGCAATTTTTAAGTTCTCATTGATCTCTATTTTTCTTCTCAGCATATGAAAACTTTTTACTTTTTTGTTCCTTTGACTTTAGATTTTATGTAAATTCTTACCAACAGAATATTTTTTAAAATTGTGGCCAGCAGGTCGAGGGAGGGGATTCTCCCCTTCTACTCCACTCTGGTGAGACCTCACCTGGAGTCTGTGTCCAGTTCTGGAGCCCCTATTGCAAGAAGGACATGGATGTGCTGGAATGTGCCCAGAGAAGGGCCACAAGGATGACCAGGGGGCTGGAGCACCTCTCCTGTGAGGACAGGCTGAGAGAGTTGGGGTTGTTCAGTCTGGGGAAGAGAAGGCTCCAGGGGGACCTTATTGTGGCCCCCAGTCTCTTGAGGGGGCTACAAGAAAGCTGGGGAGGGACTTTTTAGGCTGTCAGGCAGTGATAGGACTGGAGGGGATGGATTCAGAGATTTGGGCTGCCTGTAATTCACTCTGTAAAAGAAAATGTTTTGTTTCAAATATGTCACTGGAATAAACTGTCTGAAGTAGATTAAGTCGTCCCTCAGAACATGAAATTTCAGGTAGAATGGGTGACAGAACTCAGTCCCAGTTCTTCTGAGTAACCTCAGAAGAACTAGCCTTTCACATTCCATCTAGTTTCTTTCTTTGGCATCAGAACAATTCCTCCTTTCTAATTTCTCCCTTCATTTTTTGAGTCCCAAAATACAGTTATGCATGTGCTCCAACACCCCTTTGTCTGAAGCACTTCAGATGTAGATTTTTACAGCTCACTAAACCAATTACAACTGCCTCATCTGAGCAGGCGAGTCCTGAACCAGGTAAATTGTGAATGTAATAAACCCTCCTCTTGCTCACTAGTCCTGTTGTCTCCTCCCTGGAGATGTTCAAGGCCAGGTTGGATGGGGCTTTGAGCAACCTGGTCTAGTGGAATGTAACCCTGCCCCTGGCAGGGGGGTTGGAACTAGGTGATCTTTAATGTCCTTTCCAATCCAAACCATTCTGTGATTATTTATAGAAGTATTTTTTCCTCTCTTTAAATCCCCATCCACTGAAAATGATCTTCGTGCTATGCTGGTTTTCATTTATCAAAAGCCATGCTTCATGTTAGAATATCAAGTCTGGCAGTGCTATTTTATCTACTTTGATGGATGGGAAAAAAATGCTGTAAACAGTTCAAGGTATATTACCAAACCTTAGAAAAAAGCTTTTTGAGATGTATTTTGCATACAACTCATTTAGAGATCGACTTTCATGTCCTGCATCACTGAATTTAAATTGAAATGCATTCTGCTGAAACTGCTGGTGAAACCAGTGCTGGTCGGAAACAAAGGCTCTACATTTCCTACACACAGTCACAAACTGCATCTTCTCAGCATTGGCTTCCCTACAGAAAAATCCTAGGATTCTATGACTAGTGAATGTGCTCAATACTTGCAAGCCTGAAGGGAATGGAAACCACTTGAGTGTTGAGCATTCCATTAAGCAGAATACTAATCTTGCTTTTCTATTTCACTTACTCCACCTGTTTAAGGAAACACCTTATGGGACACCTAGGAGTTTGCTAGTCTGTAAACACCTGGAATCATGGAATAATTTAAATTGGAAAGGATTTCTGAAGGTCACCTGGTCCAGCTCTCTGCTTTGGTGCAGTTGTGTCAGGTTACTCAGGGCTTTGTCCAGGAGAGTTTTGAGTATCTCCACATAGGAAGATCTACAACCACTGTGGGAAACCTGTTCCAAAGTCTGATCATCCTCAAGATGAAAACATTTTTCCTATGCACAAAGTTCCTTACATAGATGTTGCAGTTTCTGACTGCAGCCTCCCCTGCCCCATCACTATGCTCCTTTGGGAAAGGTTTGTCTCTGTCTTCTCTAAGGTCTTATGCAGCTGTTAGCTACTGAACTCTTGCTACTGTCACTAAATGAGTTGCTTTGTGTTGTTAATGGTGCATATTTTTAAGGAAAAACACTAGTTTGGGTCTTGGGGGGCTGTAACCAGGAGTTTGTTTCAATACTGCAAGGCTTTGTCTATTAGAACAGAGAAGAAACCATTGAACTTAATAAAACATTCATTGCTGATACGAAGAGCTGATCCTTGACAATGGAAATAAAAGCATCATAGAATCATTTAGGTTGGGAAAGACCTCTAAGAACATCAAGTCCAACTGTCCACCCAACATTATTCAAGATGATGAATAAAAAAAAAATAAAATAGAGGGAAGTACTGTGCTGGTTTGGCTTTATTTTCACAAACTCAAAACTTCCAATTTACTTTTCCTCAGAGCACCATAAAAACAAAGAAATTACAGGACAAAAACTGAGCACCAGAAGGGAAAAGGAATTCAGTGGATTTATCCAAAGATTTTTCTTTTCCCCTGCCCTGCATAACACAACTAAGCATCACGCAGAAACACGAATGAGTCCAGCTTCAACAAAGAGGTAATAGCTTTAAATTGAACTACAGTGTTTCCTGGTCTTCTAAGATGAGCAGAAGCAAGGAAGGAGGACTGCCACCTTCAGCATCCTGTCGTTAGATTGATCTACATGCAACAAAATCATCTCATTGCTTGATAAACAATGTCTCAGGGACAAGAACAGCTTGATTACCTTCAACTGCCTTCTTAAGACAGGTTATTGCTCAGCTACACCAGTTCCCTGTCCCACTTCACTTTATGTCTGCACAAACACCCGTGCCACGACAGCAGGAACAAACCACCAGGAAGAGACTCTGGATAAACACCTCTAGTAAACGTGTAGCCACAACCTGAGTAGTGGAAGTCAGCAACAGGACATAGCCCAGTGATTAGAAGTTATGTTAAAAGTATTTCCACAGCTCTTTTGCAGCCAGCAACAATTCCATAAGCTGATGAACCAAAGCCATTCGCTACCACCGTGGGTTACTGGCCACAGCATCAGCACATTCTCTTATGGGTACTCAAATCTGTGTCACTGGGCAATCTTTCAAGTCCTTCCATACCTGCAGATCTTAAAAGCAAACCAGAAAATCGAGCTGCACGCTCAAGTTTAAGTGCCACATTTTACTAAGTGTCCTGATTTCACCTTAGGCAAACTTTCATCCTAAAGGAATGAGCTAGTGAGTGAATGCAGGTAACAGTCTGTTGTACTCAAATTCTGCTGCACTCTTTCTGTGGAGATAAGCACTATCTAAATATCCAGAGACTGGAAAACAGAGAGAGTCTGGGGATGCTGCACAAACAGAATACTAACATTCACAAATTCATATTGGGAAGGAGCAAGAAGAAAATTCTTAGATGAATTGAATTTCATTGATTGTCAATCCATAGGAATTATCTTTCAAGTTTGCAAAATGAACAGAGACCAACATCTTTTCCTAGCCAGCAAAAAGGCCTGGTAAAGACCAGAAGTATCCATACCTGTTAAACAACAACAACAAAGGTAGACTCTAGGGATTTCAGCCTGTGGCTGTACACATGTATCAGGATAGCTCTCATATTGTGAGCTTCCACAGTAGTAGGTTGAAGAGCTGGAACAGTTCATGGCAGCACTGCTCGCCCTTGTTTTAAAACAAGACAGTATCATGGCTATTTTTTGTTCTCAGAGCCACCCTTTCTACTTTAAATCTATTTTGCTGATAGGCAGCAAGAAGCAGCTCTGCTTGACAATTCTGCAAGCCTGCCCTAAGAACAGTCAGCCTGACCATGAACTGAGGCACAGCTTTGCCAGAAGATGCCACAACTTTCTTCTTACTCCCAGAGATTTAGCAGGACACAAGCAGGAATGGTCTAGTGATTAAGATTTTTTTTACATAAATTAAATTTACAAATTACAGACATTTGTAATTTAATCACATCAGTTTATAAAATAATTACCTAAGTCAATTTGCTCTCGAAAGAACACTTCCAAAAGGTGTTCCAACACTATCCCAAAACACCCCTGACAGGTTAAGTTAGAAATCTTAGCACACTATTAGAAATGGCACATGGAGTTTGAGCGGGCAGTGTCTAGGCTCCCAGTGATCTCCTGACACATTTCACTGCCAAAGGCAGGCATCTGTAGCACGATGCTAACTACGCCTGAGAGCAGTAAGGTATCAGCACGTTCCTATCAAGGGGTTGTACAATTTCTGAGCTCCTAACCTGACTCTTTATGTTATTAAAAAGTAATAGAAATTTGGGCACAAATTCACTTATCATAAAAAAATATTACATCTACTTTTATTGCTTCCTACCATTCCTTCTGAGTAGGTTTTCTTAGGATGTAAGCTTCATTTTATGACAATTTTTTAATCATCAAAACATGTCCAAGTGCCATTGTGACAGAACCTGCACACATTAAGTTCCACTTAAACACAAACCAAAAATCTAAAAATCCATAGATGCTGAAAACATGTATGACAGTGCTCCCCTTCATGAGCATTTTGTAGAGGACAGCAGATTGACTGCCCAAACCCAAGTAGTTACAGGATTCCTAGGTGACAAAGATTAGGATGATGTGTAACCTACTGCTAAAACTCACCCCTACCCCAGCCCAGTTGATACCACATTTCCTAACACAGGCAGCTTTGTGTAGGTTTGGGCAGGTTTCCTCCATCAGTCCACTTTGCTTTCTGTCCAGTTGGCTTTATGAAGAGAATGAGAGAGTTTGCTCCATTTGCTCACTGTTTTATCTGGTAACTGAACTGGTGGAAGAGGCTTAAAATAATTTATTTTTTTAAATATGAAAAGTGATGCAAGTTTTTACAGCCTGCATTTCTAAACAGAAAATCTCACCCAGGATACTAATCTACAAACTTTCTTTCAAGCCATCTCCAAAGGCATTAGTTAATGCTGTAACCAGCACTTAGCACATTATCCTTGAAAGCTGAGAAGCATTTAGGGCTTTGCCTATTCCATTAAAATAAGAAAGCCAAGAGTGGCAGGAAGCTTAATTTGAACTAATTTCCAATCACTTCAACCAGAATTACAGATTATTTAGATAACATTTAAGGCTCTCAAGTGCTTCAGCTCAGAGACCAATCTTCTGAAACGCTGCAATCAAAACTGCAGTGTTTCTGAACAGCATCATGAACAGTAAACACTGCCTATGGAGAGTAACAGCTATGGACTTCACTCCCTTAATAATCCTCACCCTGCAACAGAAATAGATACAAGCCTAAGCAAAGAGTCTCTGGTATACATGATATGCACACAAAACTCCCATATTTTTTGCATCTCAACTGTTCCAAAGCTTTCTCACAACGAATCCTTGTCATGGGATGTTTTATCAATTAGCACAGTGCTCGGCTGGACATCCCAAGGTTAACTGCAAGCCCGTTTCACTTCGAGAATGAATGAAGAAATATTAGTCACTACATAGACATCCCAGAGAAAAATAAGGGGTTTTCTGTTTCAAGGGTTGAACTCCTGCACTCCTTGTTCAGCATCATATAAAGCTTCTCAGAAGTCATAGAACAAAAGAGAGGGAAAAAAACTGCCTTAATTTTATCTGCAAGTGCAGGCTTTCTGCAGGTATCACAGCTGCAAAGAACTTAAAGCTACCACTATGTACAGCTATTGGATACACTAGCTCAAAACCAATGCTATATAAACACAGACCTGCTGTGTTCAGCATAGATTTATTCATATATTCTATGAACAAGCCAGTAAACCCACCCAGATCCAAGCTAGCTATAAGCAAACCCAGCTTGGATCTGCCTCAACTTACTAATTTTAACCTGAGTTTAGCATTAGCATTGCCAGACATCAGCTGGTTTCATGCAGCATTGCTCGATTGTCAATGACCTTCCCTCTTCAGCAACCCTGATTAGCTTGGGTTTAGGACTGGAAGCCCTGCCATATGAAGAAAGGCTGAGAAAAATGGGTCTGATCAGACTTGAGAAGAGAAGGCTCAGGGGAGACCTTATTACCATGTCCCAGTACATAAAAGGTGGCTGCCAAGAAGATGGAGACTCCCTTTTTACAAGGAGTCACATGGAAAAGACACAGGGGACACAGGGGGTGGGTACAAGTTATTCCTGGGGAGATTCCAATTAGACTCCAGAGGAAAATTTTTCACCATGAGAACAATTGGACACTGGAATAATCTCCCAAGGGAAGTGGTGGATCCCCCTGCACTGGACAGGTTGAGACTCAGCTTGACAGGCTGCTGGGCCAGCTCATTGAAGCTATATATATAGCTTACCTTAAAAGGCTGGACTAGATGGTTCTTGAGGTCCCTTCCAGCCTGGGATTCTCTAATTTATCATCTCTAGAGCCAAGAGACATTTATTGATGTGCTCAAGCTAACAAGACCACCTCAAATAAGAAGTATCGCTGAAAACCATTTCTGAATTGGCTTTACCAGAAACTTAAAGTAAAACAGAGAAGAGAGGTCAGAGAAGACAGGTCAGTTTTGCAATGATTTCTGCTGAACTGGGCAACTGGACTACAGACAGACTCTGTACAATCCAGCATGTGGCTTTTAAATAAAGCAGCACAAAACACCGAGACACGTGCGTGTGGACATGTCCTGCACAGCCAGCCCACTCAAATAGCCAGAATTAGGCATGAAATAAGTTAAGGAAGAAAAACCCAAACCACCAAACCACCCCACCCCCAATCCAAAATAAGAGTGAAAGATAAGCCCAGCAGCTGGAGAGGGGTCATTCTGTCCAAGTTCAGTGTTGAGGTGATGAACACTGCGCAGGTTCCGCTATGATCTGTGCGTCGCGGTATGCCAGCTATACGCACTGCTCAATACCTCTGTGATGAAGCAAGTTTGATGTTGGAGCACTAAAATAACTGAGATAGGCAGCTGTCTGCGTTCATCTCAGAGAAAGCAGTATCATCATATTTGCTATGAAGAGCGACGGAGAATATTGTCTACAGCTGACTGTGACCACTTGCAACAAGAAAGTGCAAGCTCATACACAACCCCGTAACAATGCGGAGTAACGCTGATGTTTCTCTCAACCTAACATTAATACCACTACTCTAGACATTAACAACTTATAGCAGCATGTCCATCCAGGTAATTATTCATTTCACGACTGCATTGCAGCAGAGAATTCCTTACATCAGTAGGGGGCTCTAGTTCTGCAGCTTTTCAGAATCTCTGTTAAGTTGCACAGGGGATGGAAATATTCTTAGTGATGCTGACACAGGAGCTACACCACTTTCATCTGTGGGACTATCACAGAGGCAGAGCTGAGTGGCTATATTCTGAGCTCTTTGAAGCCAGCACCTGACAAGAATGAAAATACCAAAGGAAAGGAACAATATTTTCTCTCAATGTCTTAAAAGTAAGCACTTGCAAATTATGCATAATTTAAATTTAAAAATCAGTCACCTTATGATAACTCATCAAGAACAGACAATTAAAGAGTAATGGTACAAACTCATTCAGTGGTGCAGCAGAAATAACCTGGTGTTGTGTCACCAAAATGGACTGCTCTTCTGGGTCCCAACACAAATGAAGTCTGCCAGCAGACGAGCACTATGCAAATGTTTACAAAGATTCTCCACAGCACTTAACGTACATGAGTGAATCCTAGCTGGATTCATTCTTATGTTGAAATACAAGTATCAGGGCATCTGATAAAAAAAATAGTTATGAAGAGACAGTTCAGACAGACTAGGACTTGAGCAGATGCTTAAATATCACTCACAAGAGAATATCAGCTCGAATTTAAATGTAAAAACACGTTAGACTTGTGATGAGGCTCAATCAGGCCCTATATGCAGCTGCTCAGAATTATGTTAGGGATCAGCTTGCAAATTGTTTAACCAGCTCAGACAAGTCATTTTTAACTGTGGCCAATTAGTGTTGACAGCCTAGCTGCATTTGATTTAGCATATGGAGGTAGGCATAGATGTTTAAATGAGGTTATTGAACTCTATTTAAAGAGGTTTTGGCCCATTTTCAGTGAGCAAGCAAACAGCTGAAAAAGGCTTGCAGCTTTTTTTACTAAGGCCAAGCAGAGAAGGCTGCAGATACCTAATGTACCATCAGTCTTGGTAGAATAAAAACTAACAGAGGATATAGAAAAGCTTTCTTCCCTAAAGAATAGCCAACGTTCACTTTTTTAACATCTTGTACAAACATTCTAGAGGTGGGAGCTTTACAGACCTGCTTCCCACTTCCTATGGAGTGGATTAGAATAACTCAGCTGCTGCATAACCAGGCATACGTTAAAAGCCCAAAGCTATTCCTCTCTGCAGAAACAGACTTTTTTATTTGCAGAACAGTTTTTACTCTACACTTACCTGAATTATAGCAATATGTAAAAGAACTTACTTTCCTACAAACTCAAGATGACTTACAATGAAGCAATTTTGAGAACAGCTTTGGAAGCAGGGCAGAGGATCTGAATCAACTGTTGATTGCATCAGAAAGGTATAAGGAATATGTAAGATGGCAGAATCAATCTTTGATGGACTGTCAATAGTATAAGCAAAGAAATCCATGCAAACCTGAAGCACTCCTATTAGTATAAATTTTATCAGGTTCCTCAGAAAGAGGTCAGCTCTGAAGAACAGCTGCTTTAGTTGATGGCCATTTGGTGCAGCCCGTTAATAATATCTACTGTAGAACCACCTTTGTACTGATGTCATTATTAAATTACCTGTTAAAATGCCTGGCATAATTAAAGTGAATGAGTCTCAACGATATATTTTCTTTTATCTTCCAACAGTTGTGTGACCAGCCAAAAATTTGAGTGATCGTGTTCGTTTTGCACAAGATTCTATATAATAATCTCACCTTTTAATTAACAACTTGTCATATGTGCCATCAAGCCAATCCTTGCATATAGAGGTAGGTTCTATTTTTATCTGCAAAATGCAGATGTTTATACAGTGCCATCTGAAGGTCAAAAGGTTCCAATATGTTTCCTATATTCCCTCATAGCATAAAAATGCATAAAAATAAATCTAAAATGAAAATAAGATGGCCAAGCACATCAGAAACTCTGCTTAAATTTTGTTTTATAAGCAACCTGTGTAGAAAAACAGGAGTCCAAAACTGTTTGCCTTACATAACATGAAATGAGATAAAAATCGCCATATTTGGGTAATCAGTTGTCTCCTTGTAAAACATGGAAAACCCATGAAATTTATATCACATGAAAAAGCTTCTTTCCAAACACCTGAAGCTGCTAGGGCAAGCTTGCACCATGATGCCCTCTTCAGAAACAAAACCCAGCAGATGACCAGCTCTATGCAATTAGTGTATAAACTAATGGTTTGCAGAGAAATATTAGAACAAAAAAAAGAAATATATGAATCACATGTTGCTAATCCATTCCAATCTCACTAGCTTTAGCTATGCTGCATTTCTGTTACAGTTCTTTCCATTAGCTGAGTAACAATCAAGAGTGTTAACATTTCTTGTCAGGATCATTTACCTACAACTTAAACGTGACCAATACCCATTTATTTATTTTGTAAAATATATTATATTATATCCCCTGAATTTAAAAAGAACTAAAAATGCATTGCTACTTTTTAGCACTGTTTCCATTTTTCAATGGAAAAAAGAATTCTTCAAAGCAAAACAAGGAAAGGCAGAAGCAAACAACTGACATAAAGCTTCAAGTGCTTGTCTTTCTTCCCTCCATCCCACTATTCCAGCATCCTAATTCTATACTGCTAGTTCTCCTTGCCTGACAATTAAAAATTGTATGGGACAACTTTACTCAGTTTTCTCTACTAATCAGTTGAGATATGGATAAAATAATTGCTTTAACATCATCGCATTTGAACGTTCAGTTACTTCTGTGTTAAACCGTATTAGAGCCAGATGAATGTCAAAATCTTAAACAGCTTTAAGCAGTAGAAACACTTTCCAGCTCTAAACTGTATTCTTTACAAACCAAACTAACAATCCCTGGTGCATCAGCAGCCAGCGCTCCATAAAGCTAAACCAGCACCCTGATTCCCAGCATGAGGGGCTCAGTGTTTCTCCACAGAAAACTAAATTCCTGAGTGAAAGAGCACGCAACACGTTTAGCCTTGCTGGGTAGTGCTACTTCTCCATATATTTCCACCAATAGTTACCCACTTTATTTTATTTTATTTTATAAACTCAACTCAGATACAAATGGTGTGTAAACTGTAAAGCAGATCTCGTTAACTTCCAAGGGCCCTGGATGACAATCCCTGACAAAACCAAGTGCACACAAAGCCTCATTCTTTTAACTTCAGAAAAGGCTACAATTTGTAAGAAGAGACTTATCATATTTTATCAAATTTAAAACTTCATCAAACCTAATCAAGTTTAGCATCTGTACAATTTACAGATTAAGGTGTTACACAACAAATTTTGTATGAGGAATGTAGTTGCGGAAATTCAAAGAACGTTAACGTCCAACACAGTGTCCAAGTGAGCCCCAGAGTGCCCCCACATTAAATCAGTATTTTTAAGCTAATCAAGAGGCTAACCACTTACTGAGATAATAGCTTGAGTAAATTGAAGGAGCAGCACTGCCTCTTAACTCACTGCATGGCATAGTCACTAGCTTAAAATACAAAATGGAAATCAAGGGATAAATCTGCTTAGATGAAAGCAAACTGCAGAGTGACAAAACAGCCTTATGTAAGAGCAGAATGTTATCATTTCAGTCTTCACATTGGGCATATAAATTCCAACTCTGTTAAAAGAGGGGGCAGAAAATGTACCAAATCAACAGAAGCATTTTGATGCCTAAGTAGTTCATTAGGCAATTCCCACTCAGGACAAATCTGTACACTTCAATGCACGGATGCACAGAGCATACCTCTGCAGTGTGGTCACTCTGCAGCTGTTACGTGCATATCCAGCCAGATGGCAGGAATCCTTGCAGCTCCACTAACTGAAGCGAGAGCTGGAAACGCTGGAGATCTGACTGGTATCAGATTCACTCCCTCCTCTCCTCTCCCAAATCCCAAACTGAGAGGAATTTAAACCAGCAAAATATTTTACCTTAGGCTGCAGAGATGATGACACTTGACAAGATACAGCCGCTGCTCTCAGACACAGGGTGTTCTGTCAATGCTTGAACACAGAAGCCTAAGGCCTGCAGCAGGCCGCGTGCGTGAGCGGCGCCAGGCCAGCGGTAGTTCCAGCCACCTCAGAGGAGGAGACACTGCAAAAGGTAACTACAAATCTTTCTGCTTACTGAATCGTAGAATAGCTTTGGCTGGAAGAGACCCTCAAGGTCATCAAGTCCAACCTTATTCCCAGCTCTATCAAAACCACTAAACTTACATCCTACTGAAATCTTAAAGCTTTACTGAAGTTCCTTTTTTGAAGTTCCCCTGAGGGAAGCCTGTCCTGGGTGTCTGCCTAAAAGTGGTCCTGCAAGTGCTGTCAGTGACAGATCCGAGTACCTGGGACTGTTTGTCTTCACCTGCTACTTCCAGTCCAGGGAAGGAAGCAGGAGCCTACACATGAGCAGGAGAGAACACGATCATGAGCTCAGCATTGGCTCATAATTCACTAAATAAATAGTAAATAAAATAAAGAGCCAAGGATTATTTATTCTTCCTTTGTCACTGGCATGTTATCACCTTGGAACCCTTCTATGCTTTTCTACAACTTACACAGATTGGTGAATTAGAAAGCACCTGGAAAATAAATGAACTGTACCAGCAGACCCAGCTCTTGAAGGAACAACGAAGAGAATAGATTGTAGCCAAAAGAGAGGAATGAAAAGTCTTGACCATAAGACTTATCTCATGGAGAAGTGATTTATCACACACAAGAATGTCAGCTTAATTATGCAAGAGACACCGATTAGAAAAGTCTTTAAGATTCTACAAAGCTGATTCAATTCAACATTTTTAGAAGTTAGCACAATGCACAGGGCTAAAAATGACCTTTTGGGTCTGCAACAGATATCCGCAAAAATGAACTTTCCAGAAAAGCACAGTCGAGGTCCATCAGGAAGCGATTAGGATGTAAAAACAAACACAGCTTATAGTGTATAGACCATGACAGCGTTAAGATTAGATCAACTTGACTAGATAACTGTACGTGATACCAGCCCAGCTGAACAAAGTTATCTTCATTTAGGAGTAAGAAAGCAGAAGAAACCCATCCTTAATGAAAATTCATTAACAATAGCATAAACAAAACCAGTTTCTAAATCAAGACTAACAGAACTCATTAAATATTGATCATAGGGAATCTTTGCTAGCCTTCCTTAAAGGTGTAAGTAAATGTATCTGTGCAGAAAGGAATCAATACTCTGGAAGTTCACAGGAACTGTCCTCAATGAATTCTGAAGAAACGTCCTCACAAGATGATCCCTGAGTAACCTCTGGGAAGAAGAGCTGCTTGTCTCCCTGGACTGAGGTCACTGGTTATGAATGAGACGCTTGCGTGTCTTCAGATGATTTGTATGCAGTTACCTTCCTTTGCGCAACTTGCTTTGGCTAATAAACACTACATCTGGAAATGAACAGTCATTTGCAGGCTGGATTCCACTTTCTGCTTTTTGTCAGTAAGCTACAGCAGATCTGCACAACACTGTAGGGACTGGTAGGTCAGCAGCATCCAGTTAGCCCGGGGGAAGGTGCTGCCACCACCAAAAGCACACAATGAACAGCCTGCACCTCTACAGTGAGCAGGGGGACCTCACAGTGAAGAATGGTGAAGAACAATGGTGAAGACAAATAGGGTAGTTCCAGCTGGAAGAGACCTTCAAGATCATCAAGTCCAACCTTATTCCCAGCCGTATCAAAACCACTAAACCATGTCCCTAAGCACAACATCTCCCTAGCTCTTCAATACCTCCAAATACAGTGACTCTACCACCTCCCTGGGCAGGCTGTTCCAGTGCTTGACAACCCTTCCAGTCAAGAAATTCATCCCAATATCCAGCCTGAACCTCTCCTGTCTCAGCTTCAGGTCATTCCCTCTTGTTCTATCGCTTGTCACCAGGGAGAACAGACCAACTCCCACCTCCATACAACTCCCCTTCAGGTGGTTGTGCAGAGCAGTAANTAGCCCCATGGAGCCCTGGTGGACAATAAGTTATCCCTGGGACAGCAGTGGGCCCCTGTGAGGTTCTCCTCCCCTCTACTCTGCACCAGTGAGACCACATCTGGAGTATTGTGTCCAGTGCTGGGGTCCCCAGCTCAAGAGGGACAGGGAGATACTGGATAGGGTCCAACGGAGGCTCTGAGGATGCTGAAGGGTCTGGAACATCTCTCTGCTGAGGAAAGGCTGAGAGCCCTGGGGCTGTTCAGCCTGGAGAAGAGAAGCCTGAGAGGGGAGCTGATGAATGGTTACAGATCTCTGCAGGGTGGGGGTCAAGGAGAAGGGGCCAGGCTCTTGTCAGTGGTGCCTTGGGGTAGGATGAGGGGCAATGGTCACAAACTGGAACACAGGACTCTATGATTCTAATTCAACTGTAGCATTTAATTCTGCTTTCCTTAACTATTCCATAGCAGAGATAAACAGTAGCAAGCAGTTGCAATGCACCTGCAATGAGCTAGCAAACAAAGGTGGAAAAAGTTCTCTGAACTTTGAGAGAGCACCCTGAGGAGGCTGGAGATTTCCCCAGCAGAGAAGCATTCCTTACGCATTTGCTCTTATTTGGCAACTGCCCTTTGCATGATAATCACCCTACTCCATTGACTATTGTTCTTGCACTTCCCTAGAGTTCAAACCATCCCTCATGTCAGAAGAAGCAGCAGCTCCCATTGGATCTGGTCTCCCAGTGCTTTGGCACTCAAAAAGATACAAAAGGCTAACTGACCTTAACTTGAAAGCCAAGAGCAGGGATGCTGCTCATTTCCTCTGATGTATTTGGTATCCAGAGCACAACTACAGCCCCAGTGATAAGAGAAGATAAAAATTCCTCATCAGATCAGATTTTAGTAGGGAAGGCTACTCATGGCAGTTCTTCCCCATGGAATATTCGAACACATAGGGTTTTTTTAACCCCACTAGAAAAAGCAAAGAGAGATGTTTAAGTAGGTTAAGGATGGAAATTGATTCTATCTGGGAATAAATCATAATTAAGTTCTCTGGATTGTCATCCATCTTGATTCTTCCAACAAAACTTTCCCCTGTATAAATTACATGCAAGTTCTGTCACCTTGGAGCCGTGTTTTTTTTTTTTTCCAAAGAAAAAGCAAGATTTTATTTCTATCTTAAGCACAAAGGAATTATTTATTGCTTAAGTCCACAGAAACAGTATATATAAATGCTTGCATTTCCTATTTCATTGAAAAAATACCAGTGTCTAAAGCTAAAAAATCCTTTGATCCAGTAAAAGTTGTTATCTGAATTTCCCAGGAAATTCAGCAAAGAATTCAGCTTTTAAAGTCAGAGGGCTACAGTTCTGCCTTCACTGCTCATTCTCTGCTCTTTGCATCTTCTGCCTGCTCCTGGCCCTAGCAGCCAGGCTGCAGCAATGATTAGCTATTTCAGGAAGCTCCTAATGAAGATTAACCTGGAAAATGATTTTTTCTGTCCAAGCCCTCTCCCTGAACAGGCTTGCTGTGTGGTCCCATGATTATCAGCAGTGGTTTGGGAGCAGGAACACAGCAGGTGAGACTGGGCTGGCTTATGCTGTAGCAAAGTCACACAGGAGCTTGCTTTCACTCTTTGGGGAGCATGTACTCCTAACTCCCTCAGTCTCAGCACCAGCACTCGTGGAGCAAAACATCCCCACGCTGACTGAAAGAGGAGGCCCTCGCTCCACCGAGGCAGTCTGCGATCAGCTGGAGGACTTGTGGCTGGCACAGCCACTAGAATCGATAGGAAGGAAGCAAAGACATATTCGTGGCAGAAAGCTGAAATTCCAGATCATTTAGTGACAGGACTGTGAAAAGGTTCTTACCCTTTAATGTGTTTTGATAAGGAATGAAATGCAGACAAACCTTCCTGTGGAAGTTAAGGTAGTCAGGGTGTCACCAGAAGGGAGGCAGCAATGTTTATCAAGCTTGTTTTCACTTTATTTGATAATGTTCCTGGCAGCAGAATCTCCTGTGCATGCTCCATTAAACTTTTATATTTTATGGACTGTTACCACACACCATCCCCAGTTCTTAAGTGTACCTCCCACACAACACCATAAACCACTATATTTTTTTATTACTTATGTTATACTCCCTGTACATCAACAGATTATCCTTACTACGGTGGTGCTGGCAGTCCCGAGGCTAGTCCACCAAGGTCAGTCTCCCTTGGCTGTCTCTGGAGTCAGCTCCCAGGTGACAACAGCTTCTTATCACTACCACATTCAGTTCAACCTTCCTATGTTCTGTGATCCCTTCTCCACGTCTTCGTGCTAAGATTTGAGCCTTGATATAGATCTCACATATTGGGGAACTAAAACACCAGAAACTCCACCCCTACCCCTTCCCCACCAATCTGACCCAAAACATACACCCCACAAAACACACATGAAGAGTTTCTACTTGTTCAGGTGCCTCAGGACAAGAGAAATGTAAATTTAATACTCAGAAGTGGGAACAGAAACTAGCAGAAGAGAAACCTCTTGGCAGCAACTATAACCTCAAATCCTACTCCTGGAACCAAAGCTAAGTCAACTATGAATCCATTAAGTTCATGTAGTCTCCAAACATAACTTTTTTTAATTATGCTTTTACTTAAGCTGAAATCATCACAAATTAAGATGTTTGTAGTTGTAGGATAGGTAGAAAAATGTCAATTTCTTTGGTCTAACTGTAGTAGCACAGAGAGCAATCAATCACAAAATGAACAGTGCCAGAGGATTCAGATTTTTAAAGTTCCCTGAATTACATCTTTAAAAACAGAACAATAAATACTTTATGCAGCAGTTCTGGATCACATGCACACTCTCTTTTGGCTCAGTGCACACAGTGCAACAGCAATTCTTTACTGCTTTCCAAAAGGCACGCCGTTAGAAAAATGTTGGTACACAAGAACATGACAACAATCCAAAATAACAATCTGCTTCAGGTGCCACTGACACAACAGAAGGAAGAGGAATGAATTCACTGATTGGCATCATCGCAAGGAGAAATAATATTTCTTGTGAAAGTTTGAGATCAAATGGGCAAAACAAAAAGGAAAGTAATCAAAAGTCATCAACTCAGAGTTAGCAGGTGAAGATAAAAGCCTGCACACCCATCTGGAATTCAGAGCAGATCACCACAGTGGTTGAAAAAATCATTGGATCTTTCCCTAGAATATCGGCTCAAAATTCCTCCGGGACCTTTCTAAGCACAGCACACGCTGAAATTGCACTGTGCTCTAGAGATAAACTCCTCCTTTGGTGAAATGCTCAGGCTTCCTTCTGGTACTGCTATTAGGTTTTTTCTGAAGGTATCTCTTGAGGCCTGTTCCAGCTGGAACCTTGCAATCAACTTACTGCCAGCAGCTGGCAAGTTAAATGCTTCTGTCCCCATCCCAGTGAGTGATTTTTGCTCAAACATGAATTGAAGCTCCAGGGTCACTGGTTTTATAGCAGAGTCACAAACAGAGTGATGAGTTCATGAAACCACGGTGGGCAATGATAGGTATTGTTAACTCTAGGTATCATTTAAATTAAGTAAGCTGGTGGATCATTTGAAAACAGCACACACAAGGAGAAGGGAAAAATAAGCCGCTGTTAGGAGTTTATCATAACTTTTAAATAATGTGTTTTCACATGAAAAAAGTACAATTCACTCTAACAGAAAGCTCCCTTCACCTGCAGAACCACGGCAGCTGAGATTTAACAGCACTGCAACTACACATCTGTGGACAAGGAGGCCCCACGGTCCCCTTTGGCTCTGACTTCTCTGCAGCCTGGGCCTTTTACATCCACAGACCACCTTGGAGTTCACCCTGATTATTTACGTGTTTACTGGGGGGGTAGGGGGAGGGTTGACTCTGGGCAAAGCTAAAGACAACACAGAGTATAACATTTGTGTGACAAAGCTTTACTTAAATGCAGTTCTACTTTAAAGGTCGGCTTCCACCCAAGAGTACTCCCCTTCCTTTGGTTTGCAGACCTTAACTGCATTGTAGTCTGAACCGTGCTTCTTACTCTGCTGTGCCTTTTATTTGAGGTTCCTGCAGTGGCAGACGAGGTCAGTTCACATACATGCATAATTTAACAGAAGTTAAACTAACAATCGTGATGTTAGAAACTTGTCAGAATTAGTTAAGCTCACCTCTTTATCCATACTCTCTAAATCCTCTTTACAAAGGGTGTACAGGGGCATTGTCTCAGACATACTTGGCTGGCGTTTCCGCTTAGATGGACCAGGCTGCTCTTCATTTTCACTTGCTGGTAGGTCATCTTCTTCAAACATCTGCTGTTGATGTGGCTGAACAACTCTGAAAAATTTCAGATGTACTTGATTTACAGCTTGTCTAGAAATAAAATCCCATAAACAGTTTATGACCACTGAATATCTATGACTTTGCTTAATAGGGTTGTGAGCTCACCAACAGAAAACAGACCGTCTCCTAACGATAGCTTAAGTTCTCATTTGACCTTGGACAATGCACTCACTCTCCTGCCTTCACCTTGTTCTTTAACCATCTTGCAGGAAACCTTTCTCGAAGCCAACAGCTTCAGCAGCTGCAGGTACATTGTCCTTAAAACACTTTGAGGTTGGTGCTCAAGGGGAGTTTGTCCATCACCTGATGCATTTATCATTCAGGAAACATTTCCTACATTCTACCATAGCCTTCCTGATCTAGGTCATACTCGTGCTCTTGAGCCTCAAAGCAAACCTTTCTATTCCTCAACCTTACAGACAAGGAGGTTGCAAGCAGAAAACTCATTTCTGTAATGTCAGTCTTCAGACATTTCCCAGATGCTAAGCCTGGATGAGATACAAAGCAGACCATATTTCTTTTTGGCTAGCATATTCAAATATGGTAGCATTTTCTCTTAGTCTCTACTTTATTACCTCTTTAGTTACTCTATTTAATCGGCACACAAAGATACAAAAAGGAATGTCAAAATGTTCATAAAAATGGAGAAAATGACTACTTCATGGGAATTGTTTTGTAATAGTATTAAATGACAGACTACATCTAGAACAACAGCAGGAGACTTCTACCTTTTTGGGTAGCTTTTTTCTGCAAATATTGCTTAATTTTCCTAAACACTTGTAGAAGCCAGAAGTGCTACGCAATAGAGTTTATCTATGGACAGGGAGCTTTCACACCAAGCCCCTGGATCTATGGATAGGGAGCTTTCACACCAAGCCCCTGGATCTATGGATAGGGAGCTTTCACACCAAGCCCCTGGATCTATGGATAGGGAGCTTTCACACCAAGCCCCTGGATCTATGGATAGGGAGCTTTCACACCAAGCCCCTGGATCTATGGATAGGGAGCTTTCACACCAAGCCCCTGGAACGAGCCGCAGCAGCGCAGCACTGCCCAGGTCATTTCAGCTGATGGGCCACAAATGACTTCTGTTAGCTGTAAGATGGTGTGCATGGGGAATGATTGCCACAAGCAAGGGCAAAAGTGACTGTATTTGAAGTCACAAGGTGTTTCAAATTATAACACCATCCAACTCTTTCTGAGGTTGGTGGTGGTGACTGAGAAAGGGGACAGCACGGTCTCTGCTGACAAGAGCTTCAGTGCAGGATGGCTGCTTCTTGTCAAGCCCAGATTTTCAAGAAACAGCTTTAGATCAAGAGTGGCTCCCCCCAAAAAAGCCATTACTAAATTATGCAAGTCCAGTCATGGGTAAGGTTCTACAAAATTGTTTCTCCTCTCATGAACAGCTTCTTAAGGTTATCTAAATATCAAGATCTTTTTCTCCATCAGTATTTCAATCCCAGAATATATGAAATATGAAAGCCATGCAAAGCTGTCAACTGAAGCTCATTAAGGGCTCTTATTTCCTAAATAGACATCTCTCTCCTCTCCGATCCCATGGGTAGATGCAAGAGATGTGAATTCATTTCTTGACTTGGAGGGGGTGGGGGACAATAGCCAGGCCCTTGCTGTGCTACCCAGAACTGGGCTGTCTTCTGCAGACGGTCCCCACCAGCTCAGCAAGACAGGAGAAACAGGCCCCTTCCTAGTCTATCACTTCTGTACAGCAGAATTGCCTGCGAAGCCAAAACAAGGATTTGGATGCTGTGGAACTGAACCAAACAATATTTTTTTAAGAGGTTTTTTTTTCATCACAGGTTAACAGCTTTCTGGTGTCTCTGCATCCCAAGTGTTATCTCTCTTACAAGACCACACAGTTGTCTTTTGGTATTACACTGCTCTCATAATTTTCATAGGCAAAAGAGGAGGAGAAAAAAGAGCACACCACTATTTGCCCAAAAGGATCTTCTAGAATGTGATCAACACCTTAATAGGTACCCTAGCCAAAAAAAAGTGGCAATGCTATTTGCATTCCTCATAAAACAGAAGGTGACAAAAAGTCTAAGCATCTCACACAACAGTATTAAAGACAGGAGAAGCTTGACCATGCCAAGAATTATACCCAAGATCTATGCAGCAGGCAGCCAACCAGATTTTCTTAGACTAGAAATTAATCTCGTAGATTTATTCTTTTTTTTAAGAACACATTTTATACTGATGAGAGTGAGAAATCCTCCTTTGGCAGAATAAAGTGTGAGATCATCCTTGACCACATTATACATAAATATTAACTGTATTAATAGTGCCTATAAGGCTTCTGCCCTTTTTTTCCACAGTATTTTCCAGCAGATACTAGAGAAGAAACATTGGGACTGCTCAAAGCAGTCCAAAAAGCAATACAAAACAAAGACTTCTTTAAGGTTTGCAAGAAACGTTTTTATTTTATCACACATTTGTCAGGCTTTACATTTTCAGCTGCTTGTTCTGATGATTAAAACCTGAAGACATACACATGCAGGGATTTACATTTATTTCTCATCAGATGAGATTCATGACTACTGCTCCAAAAATAACGCCCCATTCAGTCCCACACAGGTGGGCTGGTGCTTGCCAGTCTTGCACACACAGGGACACAAATGTGCAGGGTGGGTTCAACGTTTGTGGAAGTAACAAGCATCTTAACACTTCCATTGATACCACATCAGGGCAAGAGCTAAAACAGCATTATCAAAATGAAAATGTTAAAAATATTTAAATTCCATTCCATATTTCAATTTGGCACTTGGTATTTTTGCTGTCATAACAAGACTGGTAATATTAGATAGGAAAAATTGTAACAATGAGCATACAAATTAAGACAAAAATTTTAAAGTGAAATTTATACACATCTTAAAGAGCTCCTTCAGACACCAACGTGTGTTTGATGTACTTTTCAAACCAGCCACTTGATGCATTTGGGCATTATTTAACACCAGTGTCACTTTCAGCTTCTGGCCTGTTAATCATATTCATATGTTAAGCCTTATCTCAGCTGTTAGTGTATTACTAGTGTTCAGCAGAATTTAACTCTCAGTATTATTTGTAATTTCTCCTCTTCCCAGCAGTCGTTAGCGTTTGCATTTCCTTGGCCATTACACCTCTGATGACCTGTCACAACTCCAGGGTGCTGTTTGTAGACTACTGCTGCCATGGGAAAATGCAAACTGTGGAGATACCTACGGAGCATCAGAGTGCTTCAAAGAGGATTCCTGCTGGTCTGCGGGCAGGGAAGAGGTCCTGCCAGCTGCCCCCAGCCACCAGGCAGCACTGCATTCTCTCTCCTGCAGACTCTGGGCCACCCTTCTGCTCAGGCTGTGACAGTCGGGGCAAAAGCGCCGGTGTTGAAGCCTCAGAGCCAAGCGTGTTGCACCAAAAATGACCAAATGAATGGAACCATCTGTGACTCACCACTGACAGCTTCACTCTAAGCTGCATGTAGATGTATATTTAAAACTAATCATATCCTCCTTTAAATTATGTATCCAGTTGAATCACAGACAAACCAGAAATGCTGAACCCAAAATAACAAAAGGAGAACTGAAAGAGTTGTTCTGTGATAGTACTCGAAGTTGAAGCTCTCTTCAGTAACCACCTCTCCTAAGGCTGATCCAAGCAGGAGGTCTGTTGTCTGTTCTTACAGTAAGAGTGAGTACCCTACACACCACAGGATCATGTGCTGCTACCATCTCCCCAGGGTTTTCCTCTCACACCAGGGCAGTTTTGTGACCTGCTGCTTCAAATTCAGAATTTAAATTCAGAAAGTTTTCAGAAGCCAGCAAAGATTATTGGATGCTTTGACTACATCCACCTACAACAGGAGCAGTTGTCAGTGTTAACAGCTTTAACTTCACTTAAATTCAATAGCTTAGTTACAAATACTCCTTCTGTAGGAGGTGAACATATAAGCAGAAAGTCTGCCAGGACACAAAATACACTGTCCTCTACCAAGAAACTGCTGCACTAGGGATATTTTCTCTGAAGTCAAGTATCACACATTTAACTGGATGGGAAGCTTTTTTTTTTTAAGTCATCATTGATGTCTGTATTAAACCAAAGCACGATGACAATATGGTATTTCTGCCTCAGCTCTTGCTCAATCAAAACACAGCAAAGCTGTTCCTCTTTGCCTTTTTGTTACTTCCTTACAGGCTTCGTGCTCTGCCTGCACTGCACTCCCTACCCATGAAAAAGGGCTTAAACAGCATTTGATCACAGCCCTGCTTTCCTCCCAGACTTTACCAAGATGCTCCTCACCATCTTAATTGAAGACAGAACTGCCCTGAGGAATACAGACATGCCCCAATTAAGAAATTCGTGTTTACAGGTCACTAATTTTACCACCAGAAGCAAACCAACAGGAGAGGAACATGAAAATACTATTCCCCACTATATATATCTTAAAGTAATCTCTTTTCTTACAGCTGCTTAGTTATGGGGTGAAGTTGCAGCACTGAGTAATTGGATTCACTTTCTTTGATTAAAGCATCTCAATCCTGACCATGGACAGTCAAGAAAAATTAAATGCTTAAGGGACATAAAATAAGGGAGTAGAAAAGAGATAAAGTCTTGCTCCAACCCCAAAAACCTGTCTGGGGCTCTGAGAAACTCAACTTTAAGAGGACAGTAAGTGTGTTTTTCTCCACTTCCACAAGACATTCAAGTAAAGAAGCACCTCTGCATTAAAGAAAAGTAAGTTCAGATGTGGGCAAAACTCTTTATGAAGTTGTTGACAAAAGTACAACAAACATCAGCACCTGTTCTTTTTAAAGCATTGAATGATGCATCAATATCAACATAAACCACCACACTGAAGCATCCTAAGAGCATCATGACAATTACATACACAGACAACCATCCCAGCTCTATTTCTACAGAAAATCTTACCCAAAATAACTGACAAGCAAAACCAAAAGCTTTTCAGCTCCTCTATGGATTGGGTCTTGACTGTTTAAAGCTTTTCCTGTTCATTTAACATGACACAGTCAAGTAAAATATGGACGTTGAGGACACATCTATAAAGGAACTGAAAACAAGGTGTCTTCACAAACAAGAGGGACTCAAAAAATCTGTCTTGAAGCTGGAATGGAAAAAGCCTGTAAAAAGATAACTAAAAACCCTCCATAGATTGAAATAATTCAGCAACAGGAAGACAAAGGGGGAATGTAACAAGCTACACTAATACACAAAACCTTTACAAGTGATGTGCTGCACGAGTGGCAAGGGACAGAGGGGAAAGGGAGAAACTGCACTGGTATTTGTGCACTGTATCTTGGAGCAGTTTGGAAAAATGAACTGCACTGTAACAACTGCTGTACTGCGATCACATGGCACAAAGGAGTCCTGCTCACATTTTACAAAGAGAAAGGCTTCACCTCCAACTGAATCCCTTCCCACTGGAGTCAATAAGCCTTGCTAAACCTGTTAGCATTCCAGAGAGTTAGATGATCTACATCCTGAAGGATGAAATTTGGGTATTAAACGCATCCTTAAGAGACAAGTGTTTTCACTGGAGTTAAACCAGATCTAAATATTTTTACAACATCCAGATACCAGCCTTTGTGCTTGACAAAGCAGCCTGCCTCCTCCTCGGGCTGCTTTAGTATCTTCAGTTAGGGATCTAACGATTATTAATTAGCACTTGGTTGCATGGCCTTATTAAAGAGCATCAGTTACACCCCTCTTCCACAACTGCTGATAGTCCCCTAAAGAAAACACAGAGCCAGTGTCCCACCTGAAGGAATTAGGTGAAGAGGAAGATTTCATAAACCAAAACCTAATGCTATCAGATCTATTTACAGAGAGAAATCCAGTCCAGTATTCTAAGACATTAGCTGCCTCACTTGAGAGGGGAGTTGGTCAAACATTCTTTACAGGGCACAAACTACACACTGCACTTGTGTTGAGGTTTCTAGTTGCACATAGGTGAGGCACAAAAAGCATCTGAAATTCTGGCATTCTGAGTTGGCTTCAGGTGAGTATTCACTCTCATTCAGTTTGTGGCTTTTCAGGAAGCAACAAAGTAACTAAAAGGTGACAATTTGATCAAATGTAAAGAAAACAAGAGTTAAATTTACTCGGGCATCTGAAAATATAGTTGAAGTGACTCTTAGCTATGCTTTAGGTACCTGAAGGATGAGTGCTCGCCGTGGACTGGTAAGGTGATGGGAGGAGCTGGAGACTGGATGTACATTGACTGGCCAGAGGTCTGGGCTCCTTTCCTGATTAGCTTCCCAGTGTTAGGATCATAAAGTCGAACTTCAGGACCAGGTTGAGACTTTGGATGGATGGGTGTTGGGTGAAACAGAGCTGTCTGAAATGTGCTGTGTGTATCAGGAAACGTGGCAGGGCTATTCTCTCTGTTGGACGAAGGTCAGAAATGCAAGTTAGAAATTTCAGAAATACAGGTTAGAAATTTCAATGAGCTATCAAACCAGAATGTAAACCCCAAACATTCCTTTCCTCTAAGGGAGAAAGCTAGGAGGGATGGTTTGGAAGATTTCCAAGGAAACACTCCTCCTCCACTCCCATTAAAGTCTCACTGAATTTAAAACAGAAAAATGCAAAGACACAGATGTTGTGATATTTACATTATTAAAATACATAAATAAATTAAGTGTGCTGTAAAAATTGTTTTAAAGAAGTTATTGAAATTCCTTCCAGGTAGTAACAACTGCACAGCCCTAGCAGCATGATAATCTGCACAGATGCAACAAAGGCAATCGTGTGGCTGTATCAGACCTTAGCACTTGCTCTCCAAATTGGATCCGAAAGAAAACAAAAACACAGGGTATTAAATCTGCAACTCATCCAAGCTTATTTGTTAAAATACTAAGCTGCCTATGCATTTTCAAAGATAATTTCAGAAGCATCAGCAGAAGCATTCAGAAATCAGTTTGCTGGAATCACCATTATCTGATTATACAACCCAGTTATGATAAAGTGCCACAGAAAAAAAGGCAAATAGAATCATTAAAATATCATCAAATAAACCAGCATGCTCTGCACCATGAAATTGATGCTATAGAAGAAAAACACTTAAATATATTGTAATAAATATCAGAAGTGCCACAAGACTTGAGTTTTTACTCTATGTTTTCATGGACATTTCTGAAGTAATCTTGTAGCATCAATACTTAAGGTTAACCAATTCCAAGTTTCCTTATTCTTAAGCTTTTGCAGTCTTCTTAAGCCCATTTTATAGGCAAATATTTCCTCCAAGCTCTTCCCTCCCCTAGTTCACAAGTGCTTTGGACCAGTAATCACTAGTTCAAGCAGCTTCATTCGGGAGGAAATCTTTCCCAACGAAGTTGCACAAGTTGGGTTAATAAAGCACTGGCATTGAGACAGATCTCACTAACTGAAGTCTGGCAGAGGGGTGAGAAGTATGAAGTTAAGCCTATTGTATTTGAAATGCAGAAGTAGAAATTATCATCATGTTTCACTAAAATGGACGAGTGAATTGAAAGACTAACTAGATGTCTAGATTCACCCAGACATCAAGAAATATACTTACAGGTCACTGTCCCCAAGTTCCCAGTTACCTGTGTGTTTTGATGTAATCATCCTTCAGGGGAAAGAGCTGTTCCTCAACTTTGTCCCAGCGCTCCAGGCAGCTCCACAGCCAGTCAGGGTTTACAACATGGAGGTCCTTGCAGTCCTGAGCTTGCCGCACTTTTTCTGTGCCTGTCGAAGTCAAACAGAACGTTCCCAGAAACAGAAGATCATTTTAAGTACATACTGGTTTAAGAAGAACATTTTGTGATCTACCTTACAGAAAAACACAAACACCCCTCCCCAGTCCAACAAAACAACCACAAGCAACAGAAGCAAGACTCTGAACAAAGATGTGGTACCCTCGGTCTCGTGGTGCCTGCAGCTCCCGAACCACCGGCACCACTGCAGCCGTCCAGTGTGATTAATCCCCAGGGAAAAGCCTCTGCATCTCCATGGTAACGTAAACCACATCAATGCATGTTTGTGTTTCATCTCCTTCATTTCTGTTTGTCAGTCTGAGCACCAGTGACTTTGCCCCTGTACTGGGCACTGGTGAGACCACAGCTTGAGCACTGGGGTCAGTTTTGGGCACCATGGTATTTTTAGATAATAAAGAATTTTATTTGTGGTGCAGGAGCAAGGTCGGAGGCAGCAGCTGAGGGGAGACCTTACTGCTCTCTGCAGCTGCCTGCAGGGAGGGTGTAGTGAGGTGGGGTTGATCTCTTCTCCCAGGTAACTGGTGATGGGACAGGAGGAAAGGGGCTGAAGTTGGGCCAGGGGAGGTTTAGGTTGGATTTTGGGAAAAATGTCTGTACTGAGAGAGTGGTGAGGCCTTGGAACAGGCTGCCCAGGGAGGGGGTGGAGTCACCATCCTTGGAGGGGTTCAAAAGCTATCCAGATGTGGCACTTCAGGACATGGTTCAGTGATCATGATAATGTTTAGTAGATGGTTGGACTTGACGATCTTGAAGGTTGTTTCCAACCTTCACGGTTCTACTCTGACGTTTCAATACCATTAAAGCACTGAGACCACACCAACTTCCTCATGCACACAAAGTCTGCTGCCTTTCAACAGCCAGCCAGCCACCCATTCATCCTCCATTTGTCAGAAATTGGGGCAGAGAAGACAAATGGATTATTTTATGCCAAAGGGAAATTATAAATGTGAAGTTAAATATGTCAGGCTAGCAAACTCCATGTGAAACCACCAACAATGCAGCTTGCAAGTAGCAGGTAATCTCAAATTCCACCCTCTGGAGGTGTCAGAAGAGAGAAAACGCAGTAAAGTTGCTATAAATCTTTGCCAAGAAGCATCAAAAGCAGTGACTAAAAAGAAGTGAATAGAGTAAAGGCTGAAATTAACTTCGAAGTGCAGCCTGTTCCCAGAAACAGGTGACTGCCCAAATATTTCAAGAACGTATTTCTTCTATTTGATTGGAAAAATACAATTTTCCCAACCACGGGACTTGTTTCAGCATTTATCAAAGAGATTTATGAAGGCACTGAACACGGGGAGACAACACAAAATTGTATCACCTGCCAGTAAGTCATTAAGTACATAGAGAAGTAGAGGAAAACCCCAAGGACTCTGACCTGATAAATCTACACTTGACACATACAGAGGGTATTTGTACACTGCACAATTACTGGTGCAGCTGGAATATGTTAAAGAAACTCATTAACTGCACTGTCTGCTGTGTTGCCATCACTCTGCCCTTTTGACATGCCCCTATGATTTATAGCATTTCATCTTCTGTACACGTTATTTAAAATGCTTATCAAATGCAGTCATGTGTCTGTATGCAGAAGACATTTAAATACTCTCAATACTGCTCCACGTGTTTTGTTTAGAAATGCAAAATTAAAAGGAGACCATCAAGAACTAAAGGCAGGAGTTCGATTACCAGCTCAGCCCTATGTTGAGGGCAGAGCTCTGGGAGCTGAAGGTGAAGAGCACACCACCTCGAACACCCTCCGCTCCTCCGGAAGCCTGGCAAGTCTGCACAAAGAACCCGGAGTTTCCTCCTGCAGAAACTTACATAAACCCACAACACTCCAGTCTAGTTTACCTTCCTGACTAAGAATTTGTTATTTGTTGAGGCTTTTTAAGTTTTTAATTTGTAAGAAAATTTCAAGTTCCATTTGATGAGCCTTTGTATATTTGCACACATGTGCCTTCAGGAATGAAGCTCCAGAAAAACAATAAAACTCCAGAACAATTCTAACAAGGATGAAAGAAGTTAATTTGATGTTAATTTGATGGTTTTAACATAGTTTCCTGTAGTTTTATCTCCATGACTGTCATTAACAACGCAACTTTACTTGTTTCAGTTAAGGTGAAAGTCTTGACACATCCATACACCTCCACATCACTTGAAGATGAGAGGCAACAGAAGATAGGAAATACCCCAAGGCCCGTGTACAACCTGAACTAGAATCTACTGTGGTAGACAGATCAAATGAAACACACTTGGAGTGACCCAAGTAGTTAGCCAGTTCAGTTTCTAGACTTCTCTAAGTTCAAAAGACTAAATAAAAAGAAAAAGACAGATCATTGTCCTTTACCAAAGTGCTGAAAGCTACTCTTGCCCCACTCTTCTTCCCCTGAACCCAACAGAATACAGGAGTATGGTTACCTTTTCCTCTGGCTTTAGATACAAATAAGGTTGGTTGTTTTGTTGTTTGTTTTTTTTTTTTGTCTAAATACGAGGAAAAAAAAATGATGTGCTATACAAGAATACATTTCTTCTCTTTTCAGCAGCAAATGCAAGCAGTTGCACAGTTCAGGACTTCAGAGCTGTACAGTAGATGTAAAGTGTTCCTCCCCACACTAGTATGTCCATAACTGTCACGGGCTGAGGCTGGGCTGGCCACTAAAGGAATGACAGAAGCTCTCTATTAGCCCCTTTCTCTTTCCAGAAGAGGAAGGGAAAGACTAAGGAAGAGCTGGAGATTAAACCAACCAACCAACAACAGCTTTAATGAAACAGTAACAATAACTCCTGGGGACATTAACAAGAAAAAAAATACTAAACCAAAAATCAACCTCCCCCAGAGTTCAGGCTGAACTCAGCAGCAGGAGAATGGGATTCACAATCCCACAGATTGAGATCAAGGCAGAAGAATGGACAGAGTCCTCCTGGGATGGCAGTCACTGGCATCCAAGAACCTGACCCTTGTGATCCCCCAACTTTATACCACATACGACACGTAGGGAAAGGAATAAAACACCTGGTTGGTCAGGCTTGGGTCTCCTGCTCTGTCTGCTGATCCCCATGAGACCTTTTTACTTGCAATCCTTTAATTTAAGCACTCCAACATGGGACATAAGATTCAGCAGTGACATTTGCTTCTACAGGAGAAAGTAAAAGCAAAAGCCCTTCTGCACATCAATCCTTAGTAGTACCTCCAGACATCCAGCATGAGCACTGCCAGAAGCAGGCACTGTCTGCAAAAATCTGCTGTTAACTTCAGGAAGTGCAGGCACTTAGAGCCTGAGCTGAAATGGAAAATGACCAAATGGGGAGTTGGTTCCTGCTCAGCTCAAACCAGGACAGCAATAAAAACAGGTATTAATTTAAGAATCCAAGATAAATACGAACAAAGTAAGTACTTAAAGTCTTTTCCAGATCCACATTTTAAGTTTTGCCATGAAATAAAAGTAAACCCACTGTCCAAGAAAGGCTGGATGCAAACAGCAGTAGTGCTCCAGCCATGTTAACGCCAGCACACCTTTGCAGCTCAAGCAGCTAAAACAAACTGGTAAAAAAAGTTCAAACCCTCTATGAAGGGAGGTCGGTGCCCCAAGATCATTCATCTTCTGATAGAAGAGCTCTGTTTTTCAATTAAGCCCCAGTTACAGAAGTCATGAGCAACCCAGAGCGCTTCCACGCAAGCCACGGACACGAGCCAGTGCACGGTGCCCAAGGACAGGGAGCCCACAGCAGCAGGGGTCGCATCAGCCCTGAAGTCAGGACCAGCCAGGAGCTGCGTGGGCCACACAAGAGCACTCCCCTTTGGACACCTTAGCCACGTGTTGCAGAATCCCTGCAGAGAGTCTGCTCGCTGCAGGAGGCCGGGAAGGCAGCCTGCTGAGGGGGAGCAGGGGGGCACTGTATTCCAGTAGGGAACTTGAATGCTTTACTCACACTGGCAAATGCACATCTGGTGAAGTGGAGAGAGGAATCAAAGATTAATTGCAGCTCAATTCGATGGCAAGGTCGTGACTTACTACAAGGCAAATGGATTAAAGCAACAGGATTACAATGTTGGGGCAAGTAAATGTATGTGCATGGTGAGAATGATTTGAGGTGGGGTTAGGGCGAGTTTCACAGCGACTGGGAGTGGAAGGGGTAAGGGTGAGTCCTGTTGAGATACCAGGGTTTCAGAATAGACCCTCTTGATCTCCCCTCCATCTCAGAGAGGAGCCTGGGGCTGGCTGAATTCAATCTTAGACCCGGTCAATAGTTTAAGACTAAGAATCATAGAATACAGGTTGAAAAGGACTGCAAAGATCATCCAGTCCAACCTTTCAAGAAAATTTAAAAAAAAATTAAAAAGTCCTCTGATAATCCTCATGGGCCTTCTCTGGACCCTCTCCAGACTGTCCACATGTTTTTTATACAGCAGAGAACACGGCACTCAAGGATATCGGGGATGGTGGGGAGATTGGAGATAAAGTGAAATCACCCTGCTTGGTCAGGAGGTTCAGAACAGACACCCTTGTCCTCCCAGCTTCTCTGGAGAGTAAGGTCAGCTCTGCCCCTAGTCCCAGCCCCGCAGTGCTCAGTGCAGCCCTGTGTTTGTGGAATCTGAGGTAAGTGCCAGCAGCTGTCCCAGTATACCAGGATACACAGGGACTTACAGCAATGCTTCAGCAGTCAAGAATCCCTTACAGTAAATATGGTCCACGTAAGATTTAACAAAGTTAGCCAAGCAAAAGCAAAACACACCCAGAGCTCTCTAGAGGCAGAGAGGTTAGCCTATCATGAAGAGGGTATTTTTCTGCAGTTCATAGTAAGTTTGGGTACCCTGGACCTCCAGGATTTTCACAGAGGTCCTGGGGACCATAACAACCCTGTCTCCCTTCAGCAGCTTATTACAAGCGGATGGTGATTCCCTTTCTCAGTCTTTGTAGCCAGAGAGCAATCCTCCATCAGCCTTTGCAGACGGATGGCCTTCGCCCTCCATCAGCTTTACCAGTGGCCAGAGTCTGGCCTGAGGGGCATCCCAGCCCAGGGGGAGACACCAAGACTCTGCCCACTGAGATCCTGGAGAGCTTCAATGGGCCTCACCTAGGACCAGGACTGACAGGGCCACAGATGATTGACTCTCAAAGGTATAATCCATTCACATAAAATAAGAAAGCTGGTGACATGAAGACTGGTGTAATTGAATTCCCCTCCTGTGGGTCAAAAGCCTTTCCTGTCTCACCTCTCCAACACCAAGGCTTTCTTGCTTCTCCCCATCTCTACAGCACAGCTGCCTACTGCATGTTCCAGCATACTCAATATTGCACAAGTCAACACAACGGGGTCATCTCAGGGGCTGCCTTCTGTTTCTAGTTGACATCTTCACAAGATTTTACACCCATGATGTTCTTAGAGCAAGGTTTGGTGGAACACCCAGTTTAACTAGGTAGGAGAAATAGTTCCATGTCCTTGCCTTCTCCTCCCCATTCCCTTTTGGAAGTGTGTGTATTCAGAAGAAATAGCAGCAAGGATTTGAATCCATCCAAGCAACAGTACTTCTGATAAAGAATCATCCAGCTGGGCTAAAAATCCCTTAGAGGGAAAACTTATAAACAAATTTGTTTCTTTTCTTTCATTATTCACTCTAAATCACCTTTCCCAACTTCAAATTCTAGTCTAAAATCGTTCCAAAAAGTGAAGAAAGCACACAAGCCTCTCCACATGAAGCAGCTGGGGTTCAAATTCATCACATCTACCCTCTGATGGATACAGCCTGAAGTACCCAACACTGAGAAAAGGTTATTTTCAAACCCGGGGAAGGGACTCATCAATTCTACTTTTGAATTTACAAACAAAAGTTGAAAACACAAAAAAGCCTCCTATTAATCTCGACAATTTGTCAGTATACAAGTGACCAAAATCAATAATGCAACAATAAACTTCTACAGCTGTTCTCCAGGACACAGTCACTACTGCAGCTTATTTTCCTTGCCCAGGCCACTGAGAACACTGTGCACTTAAGCAACGTGGACAAAGGAGGCCTAACCTGTAAATTTACAAAGACTCAGGATCATTATTCTGCATATTTGGCTACTTTCATATTACTGAACAGTGCAACCCAAGAGGGAATCTGCAGAGCAGAAGGGTGCTGGGGGAACGATGCTCACCTTGTACTCCTTTCAGGGAGTTTTGCTTGGGATTAGCTCTGCCCGGCCCCGGGGGCTGAGTCCCTGTGAGCACTCAGCTGACTGATCCCATTGGATCCCACCCAGGGAGAGCCACCAGAGTCCCTCTCAAAACACTCTCCTGATTCCAAACAGCCCAAGTCAACAGATCCTTACAGCAGTTTGTAACCAAGTTACCAGACCTTGCTTGGAAAAATCTGACCACTAGAAGTGTACTTCTCTTCAGACCATTTTTATACATAGTTTGTAAATCAAAATCTAGCTCTTCAACAACATGAACCTAAGAAAGCGTTCAGACCTCAGTGTTTCATCCTACAGGAATGATATGAAATAGCCATGTGCTGTTTGGAGGCTGGAGATCAGCTCTGACACCACACTGTGCTTTCCCAGCACAGTCACACTCAGGTCAGTGCCTGAGTTCAGAGTAGTGCTTCACTGGATTTTTTTTTTTAAAGGCCACTGCCCTTGAAAATACTGTTCAGAAAAAACCCTCTGATCATAGCTATGTCTGGTGAAGTCCTCACACCAAGTGACAGGACAGGCTAACCAGACTATCAGCTGGCAGCTTTCTCTTCTCTCTCAGTACCTCAGACTCAGGAGTAAGCATTTTTTAAGTAGGTAGATGAGGATTAACAAAAGGAGCCATCATTCACAGTAAAACTGCTATTTTAAGCAACCTGGTATTTCATATGAAGCAAAACTTGACATAGGTCTTCAAAGTAAGGAAATTATTCCCACATAACTTCCACAGTATAGGAAGAACAGAATAAATTACATTTTGAAAAAGCAAAGCAAAATGTGGGGCCTAGACTGACGCGTTTCAGCTCCTGCCTGTCTAGAACAGCTAGGTGAGCTGAAGAGCTCCAGCTGCTCCACCAGCAAAAACTCAAAATACAAAAAAAAAATCAACTACAGTATTTTCCTTCTCTTCAGGACAGAGCATAACAAGGTCTATGAAATAGTGTGGTAAGTGCTCAGCCAAGAGTGTACACAGCTCTACCGACTCATCATCCGGAGCAGTTTACTGTTGAAACATCTGCTGTTTGCTTGAAGCAAAAGCTGAAGCAAGATTCATGCAGCCCACAGGCAAGGGGAAAGGACTATGGGGCAGCATTTCCTCAGTCACTCTCACTTAGGAAAGCTGATTACATAATATAAGGATCTTTCTTTTTACAGTAATTTGGGTAGATAGTATTTTCTTCCTTATATAAAGAAGAAAAAAATCCTACTTTTCTCCAAGAACAAGGATTTATTTATTTACAGAATTCAGCACATCTGTGTCTAACTGCAGAGAAAAAGACAAGTATGTAGAGAGAATAAATTAAGTTTAAATTACATACTGTGATAAGGTGGGGCAAGGCTGCTGTAAATACCATCTAAAGGATCAGGCACTGGAATGCACTGCCCAGGAAGGTGGTGCAGCCACTGTCCCTGGAGGTGTTTAAGGAACGGCTGGATGTGGCTCTTAGTGCCACGGTGTAGCTGATGTGGTGGTGCTGGGACATGGGCTGGACTCGATCTCAGAGGTCTTTTCCAGCCTCAATAATCCTGTGATTCTGTAAAAAGCTATTCACTAGCTGTTCATTCCCCACACCAAGCTGTGATGTGGTCATTTCGCAGGAAGACCCCTCACCCCAAGACCAAAGGGATACTCTGTTTCATGCTGGAGACTTCCCTTTTTATTTCCTCAGACAAGTTCTTCCTCTGCCATCAAAACTCAAACTGTATTTACCCCTCATGACTGCAGATAAAGTATATGCTCAGCACATGCTACAGTTCATCTAATGCAAAATAAACACATACATTAACTTGTCCAAGTCCCAAGTCTGCCACTGGTAGTGGGGTCACCCAGAAGCACTGAACTGACAGGTGCATTTTAAAAATCACCTTTTCACAAACATAAGAAGAGCAGAACATCATCTGGTCTCAGGTCATTGACTTTTGACTCGGCAAGAAGGGACATGCTTTTGTTTCCCTGCTTCACCAGCAGTCAGACACCGAGCAGTGCTTCAGATGTTTGCCCTCGGAGCCAGAGATGCAGTGTGTGGCCGACCAGCAGTAACAGACTTGTAGGATTTGTGACAGGACACAATTTGTATCCTTAGAAATCTCAGAATAAACTTCAGAGCTCCTCCTCATGAAATGAGGGTGATGTGGCATGACGACTCCTATCTAACCAGAGGTGAGGAAATGCAGTATTCTCTTCAGAACACAAACCCCAAAACCCACCACAAAACCAGTACCAGTCCATGAGAATCTTATATAAAAAAAAAAATATCATGGGAGAATATTAATCCTTTTTTTCCATTTTAAATCCCCCTATTTTACTGCCAGTGTTACAGAAATAATTAAATGATGATCAAAGATGACAGTCTTGTTTGTTAGGCAGCACACGCTGCCAACTTGCTTCTTTTAGAATTAGTGCCATTCTCTTCTTGCTAAGAAAGCAGGGGTCAGCTTCTATGTACTGACAAGAAAGTTCTTCAACCCAGTAATTCAGGAATAGTATTTTTCTTGTGATTTCTTGTGCTAATTAGCAGGCAATATTTGAATATGCTTTAAACATCAAGTGCAGCACCCAGATTAGATGTCTAAATCTTGATAAAAAGTCTGTATGGTATAAACCACCCTGAGATTAATTTATTCCTCAAAAGAACACTTAAAATTAATTTAAAATTCATTAATAAACTCAATTCCAATACTGAAAAAGTATATTCATGTAATCAAAACCTAAACAGTTTTTCCTATTAAGATCTACATTAGCAGATGCTTCACTGGAGAGTTTGCTTACAGAAGCAGAACCCAAGGATGTTTGGATTGGTGTAAACAGACAACCTCCCCTCTCAAACTGTACGTTCAAAAACCAAGCAAAAGAGCCCCCACTGCTTCTCATTATCATATGCTGTGTACAAACTGTTACACAACATTTTCATCCTCTAGAGAAGGGAGTTTGTTTGGGAGGGTCTCATTTACACTTATCCTCAGAATTTTAGCACATCACCCAGTAATTGCATCCGATGTGCAAGTGCAGGCAGAAAACATCTGCTGCAAGTCAAAGCAGCTCTGAAATGAAGGATTTTAAGACTCAAAATTGAAAAAACACAAAAGTTGTATCGACAGCCAGTACGTCACCACTCAAATATGACAAACTTGTCATCCTTTGCTATTCCTGCAGTTTTAAGAGAGGTAGGTGTTCAGCAACTGTAGTAAAACTGTGGGGTCCCAAACTGATTTTAACATTTCCTTTCACTATTTCAACTATCTCACCTTCAGAAATCAGAATCCTAATGAAAATAATTCCAGCCTCCTCTGGTTTTTAGTTTTAATATAGTTAATTTATAAAACTATATAGTTAATATAGTCTTAATATTACTCTTATTTTAAACTGTAGAAATTAAGGAACTTCAACATTCTCCTTTTTGTCACTGGGGGGTTTTAATGATTGCCACCTCAAAGTGAAGAAATGATTCCCAGTCAGCTGTATACAAAATATCTTGTCAAAGTGTGTGTAACTTAAGAGATGGAACATCTATATTACAGCCAGTGAAAATGTACTCCATTCTTTTGGAATACAAGCCAATGAAACAAAGCTACTGCTGATGTTCTGAAAGCTCACATGAACATTAGTCAGGAAAAATAATTCAATAGGTCACAGATTTGTAGTTCTTTGCTTATGACATCTTTAGATGTCATAGAACTACTTAGAAGTTTCAGATGATGTAAACCATGTAGTTCTACTTCTGAATTTCATGGGTGTGATTAGCAGATAATTAGATCCCATGTAACTTCCAAAGGCCAACAATAAGGGCACAAAAGGCAATGGTGCACATAAAAAAATCTGTACTAGAAGGCAGAGGAGCTAACAGGCCACCAGCGGGGCAGCTACCCCATGGCAGGTTCCTATCCAGTACAGCTGGGTAAAACCAGGTGGCTTTGTGAAGGACGAATCAAAAGTTCGGCTGAGCTCTCTCGTGTGTCACAGGACAGATGTACAGGCTACACACAGAGCAGTGGCAGGGATCAACAGAGTCCAGTCTCTCAAGAGAATGAGTTTGAATTCCATACCTAAAACCCAGCAACATCTAGTGCAATCCTGGAAACCCAGAAAGAACACACTGCTCCCACCTTACAGCAACACTATAAACGTGTCTGACACAGATGCTGAATAGCAACTTCAACATTTTTAGTAGTCAAAGACTCAGCATTACCAACTCTTACTTAGCGGGTCCTCCTTTTAACAATTAAAAACCACACTGGAGCAAAAAGCAGCAAAAGAGCCTTTAAAAAAAAAAAGACTTCTAAATTATTTTAGGAGGAATCTTCCCCTTAATTTCAGTTCTAATCTCAGTTACAATAAACCTGAAGGTCATACAAAGATCCCCTGAAGGCACAAATAAACTAACAAGAAAAAAGCTGATGGAAGACTAGAGTCTCATGTACCTACCTGTCCTTGCTGCAATAAGATGGGTTGCTTTGTCAGGATCATCAGCACTCAGCACAAGATTCTTCACAATTTTAGCTCCAAGCGCTGTGGCGTGATAGTGCTCCCGGGTTTTCTCAATGGGGAAGTTTGTGGGGTAGAGTCCACTAAATATAATGGTTACATCTGCCAACACTTTACTTTTCAGTTCTGGTACAATTTTTCTGATGTCTGGGATTTCCTCAATCTCTTTTTTCAGGTATTTATCATACTTTGTGTAATAATCAGTGTGAACCCGCACAAGGATCTCTTCTAGGTATATTAAATGGTCATCGTCATCTGTATCATCCTCCTCCTCTTCTTCCTCCATACTCTGGTCTAAGGACTCACCCATTGTAATTCCAGACTGTTCACTATTCTGAGACTCTGTTTCAGCTTCTTTCTTGTCCGCACACCCGTTTCCTAAATCACAGAGGCTTTCCTGTTCGCTTTCCTCTTGTGCCTCTAGATCAGTTTTGTCATGAATATTTTCACTCGGGAGAGACTGCGTGTCCCCAGAATGGTTCACCAGACCATCCTTCTCACTCACGTCAGTGCAACTCCCTTTCTGCAAGTTTTCATCCTGCAGAAGTTGTTTAGATTTCTTCCAGCTTCTCTTCTCCTCACTCTCACTATCTGATACAGAAGTGGATGACTTTCTGGTATCCAATCCATTGTCACTTTCACTGTCACTGGACAGTTCAAAGTCCAAGTCATTTGTTGTCTTGTCTTGGGTTTGCTGCTTCTCTGTCACCGTTCTGTTGACCTGTTCTGAAGAGATCTCAGATTCTTTTGTATTTGTCAAATCATTAGTGACTGCACTGTCCCTTTTGTGATCAGCGCTAGCATTTAGGGAGTCCTGGGCATCAGCTTTATCACGAGAGTTCATACCTCTGTCGGATGTTCCACTGCTTACAGAACTGCTTCCATTTGCAGTGCAAGTGTCCTTTGTAGCTTTGAGACCATTGCTTTGTTCTTCTACACATAGAACATTTTTTATTTCCTCGGTGTCTTTTACTGATGTCACTGCTGAATCCAGTGCCTCTGGCTTTGTAGAGTGGTTTACTAAGACACAGGAAATAAAGCAATAAAACATACGTATATTTTTCCAGGGTACTATTCTTTCTTAAAGAGCTTAATCAAGATTTAATTCTTTTTCCTTAAACACACAGTTTACATATGCAGTTAGACTTCACCAGGTTTAGCAGTCCCAGCTAGGCTTTTCAAAGTTAAGATACTTTAGGTGTCAGTGATTACTGGAAAGAACTGGCAAACCTAAAACTTTACTTCTGTAACAAAGCTGCGTAAGCAGCTTTTTCTTTAAATGACTCAGGTCATAAGTAATTATTTATTAACTATGCAAACATTAAAGGATTTATCTTTTATCATCATAGAGCTGATGCTACCTCAGGGCAATGAAACTATTGAAGAGAAAAAATAAAGAGGGCAGATTTGACTTCAGGAGGATCCAATCCAGAACTACAGCTACAAGAACTTCCATGGCTTTCATATATTTCCTGTTTTGCACAAGCAAAATAATTGCATTTTAATAGTTGAAAGATAAACAAGTTTTAGCAATACAAAGATGCTGGTCAAGGTTCGTCTGAGACTCTGTTGAAATGCAAGAGACTCAAAAGCAGAAAAATGAGGATGTCTTCAGATGTCTGCAGGAGAAAGAATTAAAATGACTGTAGACATCCAGAGATTTGCACAGACATTCAGCCTACTTTGTGTTTCTTGTGTGCACATCCCTGCCCTGCAAGCGACAGTATCAGTCAAACACAGATGTCCTGTGTCACGGTGGCCTGATGCAGTACGTTGTTATTGTTTCCCTGTTGGCCACCCCTAGCTCAACAAGGGAAAGAGAGTGATGTCACATTAAAAAAACAACCTTGGCTAACCTGGAAAAAGCCCTGCTTTTTTTTTTTTCTAGACACTCTCTTTCAAATACATTTTGCCCCCAATGTAATAGTAGTATAGTGAGGTGTACCTTCCAAATCAGCTGTTGGTAGTACTCTGCTGAGCCTGCTGAACATAAGGTTCTCTTGTCAAATGCCAGAACACCATGTTCATCAAGTGCTAAAAATGCCACACTAACTTTATGAGTGTAACTTAGGCAGGGAGGTCAGTAGTGATCAAAACCTTCATTTTCAGCAGTATGTTGAGATCAGAGCTTCTTAACTATTGCTCCAAGGCAGAGAAGGGGAACGAAAAAGGAGAAACTGGCAGCAAATTAAAAACTGCCTTGTTTTAGATGGATGGGGGAGATAAGGAACTGTGCTCTGCATGCTCTTGAACAGTTTGGTGTGCTGCCAAGGCAGCTCTCCAGCCACCTCTGCTGTGGTCAGCCACCAGAAGGAAAGCTCTCAACATGAGCAGTCCAGTTTTGCTCAGCTACTTGTGTTTGTGCTGCAGGAACACTGGCGACTACAGCAGCCTAGGGTTGCTCAGCTGAGTGCAACAGCAGTGCCAGTAAAACCACCACAATGACATACAGCAATCACATCTGAAAGGGAAAAAAGTTGTAAGACTGCAGCTTAAAAGCCATCTAATTACCTTTCTTCTTCATTTGCATGTCTCTTGATCCAGGAGGTGCATTAATATCCCCTATGCCCTGAAAGTACACGTATTTCTTCACAGTTATCAAGTTGGGTGCAAACTTCCAAACATCCTCTCTATCATCAATGATGCAAACCATGGAATCTCCACATGGAAAGAGATCTCTAAGAGACAAAGTTGATAAAATTAATCCAGTCTTAGAAATTAATACTATCAATGAAAGTAGTTTCTGTTGATGTTCTGCTTTACAAGCATGTCTGCAGAGCACACTTACACAGGGACTCAGAATTAGCAATATTAAAAATAGCTAATTCAAAATACAGCATCTCAACTAAATTCAATTAATTAATATTCAACTAATTAAAGTTAATAATAATAGGAAAAAGTTATTTTTAAATCTATCCCATAGGTTAGAAGCAGGAACCAACAAACCTCTGCAAGAACAAAACATTACAACACTTCAGCCTGGTTTTCATGGTTTATGGCACCAAACAGCCCAGAGCCCACTATCACATGGTCAATACACTGTTGGTTTGTAAGCAGGAAAAAGACAAGAACAGTTTTTTAGAAGTAGAATCAAAGACAAAAGAAGAAAAAAAAAATGCTTTATGACCTAGGAGGAGGAGGTAAAGTACCAAAGATATACATATGGATACAAAAGCAGAGCAAGAGAAATAAAAGCAGCTTCTCATTTGCTATGGACACAGGGGAAAGGGACAATTGGTTTTAGTCTCACTTTATGAAATACTAAACAGGTCTGTCTTTTAGAAAAACATCCTGGCTTTATACTCTGGAAAAGGTCAGAACCTGAGGTTAGACTAGAACATGAATCCAAGGCTCCAGGTGACCCAATTGCACTAGAGAAGAGAAGCTGCTGGATGTAGCCATTTGACGCCTAGGTAATCACAGATGAATTCACCTCAAACTGAGAAGTTTGGTTTTATTAGAAAAACCACAACATAGAAGTCATTATCTGAGATCACAAGCCACAGAGTGGAATTATGGTCAAGTTATTACAAGAATAAAAAGTATTAGTGAAAATGTGATCCCATGGCTTCACCTTCTTCCTGTTCCAGTACCACATTCTGCAGGTGAAATGCTGCAGTGTCTAACGGCTCGGCTTTACTGAGATGGTGTTGATATTTCAGGGGCAAAGAAAGAACTATAAACATGTTAAACTACAGAGGAAATATTTTTATTCCATTTAGCATATTCTATCTCTTTGTTTAATGCAGAAGACCTGTATACATACCTAAGATTCCCAGTTTTAGAGAACGGATCGATACATTCATCCCTTGACAAGATCCGATGGGAAAAAAGCTTCTTTTCAGGATCCAAAAATCCTTTTGAAAGAAGAAGTTAAAAAGTTAATGCTCAAGCTGACTGTTCCTCATTTACGCTCTATATAATTCAGCTATTTTAATCTGTTCAGCAGCTGAAGAGGTAATTCTAAGGTAACTACAGGGGAAAGGGTCAACACTAATATTTGTAACTAAAGCAGCAGGGTTAATGTTAAAAACCCATCTCCTTTTCTTTCAGAGCAACAGAAGTGCAATTCCAATAACTAAATTTGCGAGAGCCAAATATATTAGGCCAAAAGTGACAGAAGAGGTGATAAAGACACGAATTTGCAACTTACATTTCTCTCTCTAGAGGTGGATCTCTAAAGCTAACTGCTCTCCTGAGCTGGTTATGCCTAGGGACTGCGGAGAAGTCTCACAAGAGTCGGCAATGTGCTGCAAGACGTAAGCACAATGGGCAAGTCCAGGGACAGTTTCAGCCGGAGCTCTTGCATTTGTAGGTTTTAAGTTGCACCTTGAACAGTTAGGTTCCTACAATTACATACAATGAATATCCTGGGACTGATAGAATATTTAGGCCCAGGTGCAGGAACTTTTCTGACTGCGCTCTTAAAAAAAAATAAATAAAAAAAGACACAAAAAACAAAGCAGGAGAAGCTGTGCTAGCTGATCTTAAAGCAAGATAAAATGCCATTATGTAGGAAAATGGTGACTTGGGTGTACAAACACACATGCACATGCTTCTGAGCCTAGCTTCTGATAGTGAAGTTCATCTTCATGAGCATATCAGAGCCACGTAAGCGCTTCGGAAGAAACTGGCATTTTACATGCTAATCTTTCTGTTTTTCCTGAATTAGTGCTGGCATTGGCATCAACTTCTCACTCTTATGAGGAATACAAGGCAGTCAATAGTTATCTGGGAGTGATATTTTAAAGTTTTACTTTCTTTTAAATGGTGGCCATCTTGTAGCCAGAACCAGCGTTCAAAATCACTAGAGATTCTAAGGACCAACTTTAGTTTTCTTTCAAGGAGCTTTGAGATTTGTACAGAACATGTGTTCCACTCCTTTTAGAAGTCCAGCTGCCAGAAGCACATCTGGGTCTTCAAAAACAGAGGGCAGAAATTAAAAAAAATCAAATAAATCTAGTCATCACTTCTGAAGAGTTGACTCTGTATGTATTAATGTGTAATTGGAATAACTTAAAACCCATAAAAGCAAGAAAATTCCGAGTTAAGGACAGAGGTTCAACCTTAACTCACCCGACTATGCTTAAGAATTGCTGCAAACTCGTAGAATCATCCCCTGTAGTGAGACCCTTGCAGTACCTAGGCATAATGAATTGAGAGAATTAGCTACAAAGATTTATTGCTGTACACACAGATATTCTGACAAACTGCATAAGCTGTCACACAACCGAATTCTCTTCTACCAATTATCTGAATACACAGGAACTCCCCACTAACGTGGGCAGGAGTGCACTGATTCAGTGTAAAACCACAATGGGGCATCCAGTTGCAGCGTTGTCTGGCTAAAGCTGTAAGAAAAAGGAAGTTGAACACAACAAGGCAAACACAGAAACCCTAGCTGCCAGTGGTAAGAGATGAGTCAGTGTTCTGGAGCTTTCCAATAAAGCTTTGGGGTAAAGACTTACTAAGTTTAGTAGTTTCCCCACCCTTCATTCACTAAAAATACCCTGAGGATACAGCTCTCCAGAGATGCACCACAAGGGGAAAGGCCATCTTAAGAGAGTTGGGTCTTTCAAGGTTAAGCTAGGTGGATAGCACCACAGAAAACAGCACTGCTCTGCAGCAATTCTACTCCCTGCAAAAGCAAACCAGACAACCAGCGGCTCTGTCACGTACTGTTCGTTAAAACATTAACTTTTAATTGGTTTCTGATTGCAAATGGAACAGAAATCTGAAGAACTAAACTTTATTAAAAGTAAATAGATAATATTAACTGAAGGCCAAGATGTAATTTCTTTACTAAAGAAATCATTACTATATTGCTTTCACTAATAAAAAGAACTGGGAAACCTTCATTATGAAAAGCTCTACTGTCTTCAAAATGAAAGATATTTTCATGACCTGCATATTGAAGGACTTAGAATATTATGGCAGTGCATCATTTGGATATTAACTTTTAACAATGAAGATGCAGATTTCAAATTGATGATAGCTTCCAAATTATTGGTGACTTCTTTAAGAAAGTCACTCCAGCCCGCCAAGAAAGATTCTGCTTCGATTATGTCACTTTTCTGCAGGGGCATTTTGTTTCAAGTTTCTGTGCCATCAGAATGATGAAGAGTTCTATGCATTAACTCACTGAGTACATGGAGACACCAGAAGTGTTCCTGAAATGTACTCTTCACTTTGTTTCATTTATTTATTCCTATCCATTTCCCACCACCAAATCTTGTAAAATTGTTATGGTCACAGTTTCCTGCCCTAGTGTTGACAAGTAATGGTTTTATTAATTTATTTTTTAAATGGGAGAGGTATCAGTTGGCACAACCCCTTCCAGCAGGAGGGTAAATGCTGATGAATTTCTCATTTTGTAGGCATGTTTTAAAAAGTTAAAACTGCAGAAGTCAAAATGACTGAAGACAAAGACTCGCTGTTTCAAACCAAACCTGAGCTTCCATTTATTCTCATAAATTAGCCAGTGTGGTAAGGAGCTTCTTGAGCCAACTGAAGATGCTATCATTACCCTGACTGCCCTGAGACTTAACTAACAGAGACTGTTCACCCGGGAGGTTGTTCTCCAGTATCTCAGACTGGGTCTCTGTACATACTGTCTTAGCAAGCTGTGTTACCTGGTCTTGTACAGATCCTTAGAATAGCAAACTTGTAAATAAGATTCATAAAGTTAAGTTAAAAAAACATCACAAGATGCAGTGTTGAACAGCAACTGACTCGTACTGGGGAAGTCTCAAGTCTTTTAGACAGACAAACAGCAGTTTCTAGTAGAAGTGATGTAACCATAGAATCCATCATGAATTTTAAGTACTTTTTTAAAAAATAAACTGGAAAAGTGAATTTCTGAAATATCAGGTCACGTCCAGTTCTGCTTCAGGTCCTGCTTTACAACCTGGCAAGAGCTGCTGACCCAAGCTTTCAATAGCACTGGAAACCTCCAGGCACTGCTGGCTACACCACACATTCTGACACTGCTGGCAACACATACTGTAATGTACTTGCTGTAACATAGACGAGTGCCCTCAACTCAGTCCTGCTTTCAGAATTCCACTATAAATCTGAAGATGATTTCACATTGCATTAGTGCTGCCTAGAGGCCTCTGAACTCAAAATTCACAGTGGCACCGACTTTCACAACCAGCATTTAAGCTGACTTCAGTATCAAACACTCTAAAGTCCTCTTATGCAGAGTGTGTGTGGGGGAGAAGTACCAGTTGGTCAAAATTATTATGCAGAAGAGAAATACTACAGGAAGCTCTAGATTATAACATCCCAAACTTATCTTCATAAATGTATTACAAGACACCAGTTTGCAAACGTGTCAAACTAAGAGAGTCTAGAGAAATGATTTCAGCAGACAGAAATGGTGTTTACAAATATCAGCTAATTCCTCTTAACAGCTGATAGCAGTCAGCTGAGATGAGAGAAAGCCTGACAAGGTATCATCTGTTTGCAAAAGGAGTAAAAAGCCCTCCAGGACATGGAAGGGGCAGCTCAGAGTTCAGATTTCACAAAGAAATCTAGGATGTATGTGGAAGGACCTAGGAAGCCAACCTTCTTCTTATGAAAAACATTCTTGGCATTTTCTTAGCAGTCCTTCCCTTATGTAACACAGGACTGCCAGTAAGAGAGCCAACTGAGAGCTCTCCGAGAAATCATCTAACCAACACTGCCATCAAGCGTTGTCTCTGTGTATTGGATTCCTCTCTCACTGCATCTCGGTTACACTGGCGAGTATGTGGACCAAAAGCTCTATCAGCTCTTTCTCCACACCAACACATTTCAGCTACAACACATTTCATGGCTGTACAAGTAATGCACTCAGTTGGGATGCTTATGATGAGGTTAGATAACTTCAGGCAAAAATCCAGAAGTCTGGGGTGGCAGCAATACCCCAGTTTGCTCATTTGGTGGCTACTTCCTCTGTGGAACAGATGGATCAGCTCAAGTAGGATGCCCACAAAGAGGTTTGTCACCTAAGTATCACTCTGCCAGCATGTGGACTGCAGAGTAATCTAAATTTTGTCCGAGAGAGTAAAAAGAGCAAACACAGGACACATTAAGAGAACATCAGTCATTGGGAAAGCACATGCACATCATCAGTTTACTACCTCTAACAACTCCTCCCTGGCTGAAGCATATTTGCTATACATCTTTGACCTTGGGCAAGAGGCAGATTTTGGCACATAGATCCTGGCAGGAAGATTTCCCACCCACTTCTTGCTACCAGGCATTTAGGCCTAGTGTATAAGAAAACCATTCCCCTTTTTCTACCCAAGAGATAAACACATTCTAAGAAGGGCAGGAGGGTACAGAAGTGTTGATTCATTAGCAGTACACAACACAGAATCCAACTGCAAAGCTTGAGGAAGATTCTTCAATCAACGTGGCCAATAAATCTCGAGTAATGTAGAAACATTCATTTGGATGGGCAATTCCTGCCCTGAACTTTCTTTCAAGGAGAATTAGTTGGAGACCACAAACAGAGATCACTTTCTGATTACAGAAGTTTCTTATATTTGTCCTAACAATCATCTTCTGTGGCTTATTTACCATGCACAATTCATTCTCCAAATCCACAATTCCTTTCTAAAACATGCTAGAGTTAACTAGGATAGCCAGCTGTCTATTTTGGAATCTTCCTTTCTTGCCAAGAAGTGGGGTGATTGGGATAGCATTGCTCAAGGCACTCANTTCTCATCTAAATCCACTCCTTTCTAATTTAAACCCATTGCCCCTCGTCCTTTCACTCCTGGCCTTTGTAACCAGGCCCTCTCCAGGCTTTTTATCAGCTCCCTTCACGTACTGGAAGGTCGCTGTTAGGTCTCCCCTGAGCCTTCTCTTCTCCAGGCTGAACAATCCCAGATTCCCCAGCCTGTCCTCATAGGAGAGGTGCTCCAGCCTCTGGGCATCCTTGTGGCCTCCTCTGGCCCCACTCCATCAGGTCCACGTCCCTCCTGTGCTGAGGGCTCCAGAGCTGGATGCAGGATAAAATTCCTTTTGCTCAAATAAGCACATCTCCGCTCTCGGAGACAAACACAACTGCTGTAAATCGATCTGTAGCAGCCAAACCTCCTTTGGTGAAAGGAAACAAGGGAGGGTGGGTGATACCCACAGAGGACAGAATTTCATGTACTTGACTTTTATGGAATTCTTTAGGTTTCTAAGGCAAGTGATGCTGCAGATCAGTTTGAGAGCCCATACACATTTTCTTACTTAATTCAATAGAAAGACACTAGTTATCACCATCTGATTTTCTAACCATCAGGAAAGCAAAACCAACACGTATGATGGGTGTGTGGGGGGAGATTACTTCTAAAGTTACAGAACATACAGGTACTTCCTTATGAACAAGCCAAAAATTCTGCTTAAGGGACTATTTAGGAAGTGGCTTTGCACAAAACAGAGAACAAATACTTGAAAACAACCACATAAAGAAAACTAGTTACACGAGTGTGAAGGCTGAGTACATGAACACTGTTAAATGTAAAATACTACTCACCTGCAATTGTATGTGCATACAGTCTGCTGCCAAAAGTAAAAACATGTAATTCATACAGCTTGGCAATTTTTTCCAGGAATTCCTTACAATGAGGACGCAAACGAGTATGCAACATAGGCTCACCTCGACCTAACTGGAAATGAAATATTCCCTAGAAGAGAGAGCATGGTTCAGATGATCAAAATACCACACAAAACCACCAGCATTCCAGCAGTGCCCTCCTCCACCAGTTACACCACGTTTATTTGGTCTCATTAGGCTAAAGCAAATTTTGTCCCCAGAGATTACGTGGATGAATAAAACCCAAAGCACTTTTTTACTCTTGTGCCAGGCTGCTCAGCGTTATGTTTTTCAAATGCAGGAAGCTGCACTGTTGAGAAGTTTACAATCAAGGTAACTTTTGACAAAACAAGCTGAAAAAAAGAGCTTGAGAAATATCTCCAGGGCCAAGATCCCACTCCAGCCAGTGCTCTCAGTGAGCTTCACTCAGATTAGCTTCAGCATGTACCGAGTTCAGAGAAAGGCTTTTTTTGAATTAAAAAACCAAGTCTATGGGAACTTCCCATCAGATATCAGATAAAGATCCCAGTTAAAAAAAATCCCCAAATCTTTTTACAAAAATGCTTTTCTTCAAGCCATGCATTTATGCAGGTGAAGACATACTTTCAAATACACAAGGTGTTTTTAATCTTTAAGCTGAATATTCACTGTTCCCTTTACTCTCAGTAGCAAAGTACATTCACAGCTTGTTTTGCTAGCAGGTGTGAGCAGATGCTGAGCATGAGAGAAAAAGAGGAACTAAGCAACTGCAGCTTGCATGACACTGGAGCCTGAATTTGCATCATCCTGTACAAGGCACTGTAGACACATTGCAAAGTGCTTCTTGTTTTAAACTTTCCCATTTGGAAGTGTTCTAAGCCAACAGTCTCTGTCACTTCAATGACAAATGTTCCATGAAAAAAACTGAACAGCAACATCCAAACTCCCTCCCAAAAAGTTAAATTGAAGAAAAAAAAAGAATCACTGGACATATTCATNTCCTTTCTAAAACATGCTAGAGTTAACTAGGATAGCCAGCTGTCTATTTTGGAATCTTCCTTTCTTGCCAAGAAGTGGGGTGATTGGGATAGCATTGCTCAAGGCACTCATGGCAACACGACAGAAAAAGCAGATGTGAAAGACAAAAAGAAAAGCTAGGAGACACAGAACATCAGCAAGGACAGTTTGACATGAAGAGTCATAACCTAAAGCTTTGATAATTACATTGTCTTAGTCCAATAGGCTTAATAAAGGAAAAGCTGAGGTGAAAAGACTGATCTGTTAAAGAAGACTCGGGGTGAAAATCAATGTTCTGGTTTAACCAAGTCACGCTCCTAACATGAATCTGACCTATATGCTTGCATAACAGGGCAGATTTATTTCATGCTTTTTGGAAAAACACAAACATTCCAGCTAGTGAGGCACACTGCAGACCACTGTTGTTGTAACGTTAACACAAGTTTTCTGTTGCTAGGGGAAAAAGAGTCTTGAAAAAAAAGTTGTTGAATATGTGAAAATACTGCTAGATCATAGAATCTGTTGGGCTGGAAGGGACCTCCAGAGGTCATCCAGTCCAACCCCCTGCTGAGAGCAGGGACATCCTCAGCTAGAGCAGGGTGCTCAGAGCTCTGTCAGCCCCACCTTGAATGGCTCCAGGGATGGGGCCTCAACCCC
>VWZY01010084.1:0-66023 GCA_013399075.1 Chloroceryle aenea
CTGAGGGGAGACCTTATCACTCAGCAACATGAGAGGAGTTTGGAGCAAGGAGGGGGACAGCCTCTTCTCCCTGGTGACGTGTGACAAGATCAGGGAGAATAGACACAAGCTGTGCCAGGGGAGGTTAAGGCTGGATATTTGGAAACATTTCTTCACTGAAAGGGTCATCAAACATTGGAATGGTCTGCCCAGGGCAGTGTTGGAGTTGCCATCCCTGGAGGCATTCAAATAACATGTGACCCACTGCTCAGGGACATGGTTTAGTGGTGATCTTGCAGTGTTGGGTCAAAGGTTGGACTAGATGATCTTGAAGGTCTCTTCTAGCCAAAGGCATTCTGCAATTCTGTGATTCCTGTACTGTGACAAGGAATTCCCAGAATGGAGGGTCAGGTATAAATTGTTCCAGCTACACTGAGTGAAGTGAACAAATATAAATCCTTTCAGGATCTGGCCAGCAGCATGCTTAGTCCTAATTGCTTGACAGGGGATGCTCACAAATGTGCTCATCATTTATCTACCTTCGCTCCTGTTGAAGTGAATAGAAGCATTAACCTTTCATTTAGGTGTCAGCAGGATGATGCCAGCCCACAGTGCTTTAGAAAATCTTACCTATTTCAAATAAAAAAAATATCTGTTTCACAGGTGTAAATCTCCCATTATTTAGAAATCAGACAATTTAATTGACTGATTTAACTCCTTATTTGTGTGTACAACATCAATTATTTCTAATATTTCTTCATCAGACTTTGAACTGTATATAAAATGCAAAGAAATGGAGAACGGGAAGTCTAAGTAAAGTAATCACTAAGTAATTTACTCAATGGTAAATGGAAAAATCAAGAGGTAAAAACCCCTAACAATATAAAATCTCCCATGCCTTCATATTATACATTTATACAAAAAAAGAGACATTTTCTGTCTCCCAGAAACTAGTCCTTTTTTTTTTTTCTTGCAAGCACCTCATTCAATCTTTGACCATAAATAATAATCCTGAACTTCCATGCATTCCTAGATCTACTACTGCAGTGTTGGGCATTTTGAAAGTGCAAGGAGTACGCACTGGGCTAGAGCCTTCGGCTATAGATCTAATTCCAAGTCTATGCCTTTTTGTATGCCTGAAAAGTGCCCATAATTTTATGGCTAACCCATAAAAAACATTGAATTAATTGTGGTGGTCTTATATTGTTTAGACTGCTTGCTTTCCACTCCCCTACCTCAGAATGTGAACAGAGCTATCACAATGATCTATTAAAGCTGGGGCTAGTCTTGCTATAGAAAACTGTGCAAGCTGAGAACCAAAATGCAGTCACAGCTCTGAACAGCTTGGGGACAAGATGAATTCTTTGTCTCTCTTGCATCCTAAATGCATCCAAATTATTCGAGTATTCTGTATATCTACATGGACCACTTAACTCCCTCTTGAACTCTCTTTAGAGCTTTAAATTCCTTGTCAGCCACATGTGAAAAATGTCTACCTCATGTAAAATTTACATTCCAGAGCTTTCTATCACTGATTTCTCTCAGCAGTAAAGTTTCTTCTGATCTCAGTGCCACCAGAATCATAGGACTGAGCTGCTCCTGCCTTTAGCAGAGACATGCAGAGTGTGCGTGTAGAAGAAGTGTAAGCAGCCCTGGTCCAGAATTTCCGCAGTCCCATATTTAGTACATCAGCACGGGGGGAGGGCTAGCTGAGATAGCATGGTAATGTGATTGCTGCTGCTGGCAAGGGGACAGATGTCAACATTGCCTCTCCTTTTCACAGAAACATACCTGGCTTTATGAAGAATAGGTTAGCAAATATTTTAATACAAATAGTACCTCAGCTGATCTGCCAAAGCAGGCTCCAAAGAGACTGACTTGTTTACAGTCTGGACCAGTGCCTTAAAACCTGATGTGCTTATTCAACAGAAAATTAACCCCAAAACGGGTATCATCATTACTGCAGGGAGAAGCTCCAGAAAGATAATATCCTAACTCTCTCCAGCTGAACTCAGGGCATTGTCTACATTTTATCACATCAAGTGCCCTTGTAGTCATTCAGAATAAACAAGCAAATAAAGAAGTGAGGTATATCACATGCAATAGCTTGGGTGACTGGGACTGCATAGATGTTTGGATGTGGACCAACCCCCTGCCTTCACTTGAATTACTACTGGAATCTAACTTCTTGCATTGTTTTGAGAGACTAAATTGTTCTCTCTGTGTACTTTGGTCATCCCAACTCAGATGTTATCTTTTCCTTTCCCACTCTAGTTTTTGGCTACAAAAAATATAATGAAGAAGAGTGCTGAGAAAACCCTTTTTTTCCCAGCTGCAGAGTGTGTGTTTATGTGTCTATGGTACTGTTCTTCAAATGCCTTTGACAAAGATTGTCATTCACAAGGTTGTTTGCTTAAGAGGTTACTAGTGATTCTTGTGAAAATGACTGCTGGTATAGATTTGACCTTGGAAGCAAAGCAACGTTGGTAATACCAAACTGGTGTAAGTAAAAAGGCATAGAAGAAATTCTTTCCCAAGTTACTGTAAACATTCAGTGATGGAGGAAATCTTCATAGGGAATGGTGACTGATCTGGAAAAGTCACCCTACAGAGGTATCATAACCTTTAGCTATCAAATTTCTTGGAAGATGGAGAGAAAGTCTGGTCCTGGAATTATTATGTAAAGGCCTGTAACACTGGATTTACCGATAGAGACCTCAATCAGCTTTTGTTGCATAATTCAGTTGATTTTAAGCAACCCAATGGGGGAACAAGAGAGAAAGCTGATGTGAGGCAGGTAAGAACCAGGGTTTTCTTATGTGACCTGGTGGCAGAGCTCTGTGGGAGGCCGTGCATTGCCCATGGAGATCAATGTCAGGCACTAATGTGGCAGCTTCTAGGTTGAAACAAATGAATAAAATAAATTAACTGCATTTAGTTTTCATGCAGATATTTATGGGTCGTGAAAATTTACTGAAAGTAAAAAAAGTGATATTTCTTCTATCCCAGACTATTGCCATTGGAATCTAAACTGAAGCCATTCCTGAGATGTCAATATTCAGTAACTGCAGTTGTAATCTAGAAGAAGGGGTGAATATATGGAATTATTTCTTGAGGTGGTCAAGGATGATTTTTATTTGTGTTGGCCACTTTTGATGACCAGCATGGAGGTACATGACTCAATTCCTCATTTCAACTACTCTATCAGTGAACTTGTAGTTTGAAAAGCAGGCTTCCTGGTGCTGAAGCAGTATGTCATTTCTTTTAGAGACAGAACAACAGACACACTAAAAGAGGTTGACTGTCGTTAAGAATGCAAAACTGAAGCAGCCTGTAGTTATCAGGTCACAGGAAGGTTGGGGATTAAGCATATAATTCAATTAGGTTTGGGTGATGCCTGAAAGCACATACCCACTTCCACTGAAAATACCTGATGGCACCTCCTCTATACTGAAAGTGTAATAAAATGAAGTGAAAATGCAAAGATTTCCTAGAGTAAGTTATAAAACTTTTAAAAAAAATGATTGTAACCATTTTGTAGAATTTTCTAGTTGTTTAAAAAATAAAACTAGAAAAAAAACCAACATTGCTTCCCCTTCTATCTGTGGAATTTATTAGAGCCGACCCTACAAAATTCCTTACAACTGTCCCACAAGGGTGTTTCTCAAAGAGAAAAAGAGAAAAATGCTGGTGGTTAATGCAATGTCTTTTTCACTTACACAATCTGAGAGACAGTCTAGGAAGTTTAATGGTATACAAGTCTCTGGTGTCAAGAATCAAGCTGGAGAGCTTTCTCTACAAGCTCAGCCTTGTTTATAAGTATGCTCTCCTGTATGCTCTTGTCCCATATTTCTCTCTACTCCTGAGAAGGCAAAGAAAAAAAGCATCCCTTTGAAAAATGACAGACTGAACTAGAATGCAGTATTTGAATGAGTGAAAAAAAAACCTTGTACATTTTACTGGAGCTGCTTCTATGTCTGTTTTCCTGGAAGCAAAAATTTGCCTACTGGCCGGGTCCAAATGGCACCGTAAAACGTTCCCTGGCTGATCCTTGCTCTGTTCCTTGACTTCCTATAAGTAGCCCAGGTTCCTTAATCTTTTCTATCTAAACTCACAAAGGGGCAGAGTTCCCTTCTCTCTCCCTTGCACCTTACATGATCTGAAACTCTGGACCTTTAAATGCCCAGCTCATACACTCTTGCCATTCAGTGTGTTAACAACGCTGTGCTCCTGTGCTATTTTCCCTCCTCACACGTCTGGCACAAAATGTTAAGCATCCTTGTGACCTTTAAACATCCTGTACAGCTCTCCATCTCCTCTTTACATGATCCAGACTCATCTCCACCTCCTGTTAGAAAATCCTGTGCATGCACCTGGCCTGATTACATCAGCATATATGCACACAGCTGAGCTAACACATTTCAATGAATGTACTGCAGAAGCAAAGACTTCTTCTGTCCACAATCCAACAGTTGCTCTACTATGGTATCAATTTGGCATGGAATTAAGAGTTATCTGTAAATCTCTTTTCACTGCTACCTGAATGCTGTGATGCGGGAGCTAGAAAAGAACAATACTGACAAGATTTTGCTGGTCATTTGCCGTTAAAAACTGAAACTATTTTACTTCCTCGTGCTTGAAACATCACCTGCTATAGTTGGGGTTTTTTTCCTCATTTTTCTACTACATGAAGTAGCTACATATTCCAGAAGTAACATGCGACTGAAGTAAGAATTTCACAAGAGATCCAAGACACATACTAGTCACTATAAGCTACTATAACATTTACCTTAAATGCAGACAATGCAGCAGTTGTATTTCTCCAGATGTCTGCTAGTGACATTGCACTATTTAGTGTTGTTTTACTGTACATAAGTGGGTGATAACTGGTTCTTTAACCTGGATAATGAGCATTCAGGAAACACCAAGAAGAGGCCTAAAGATCATAGAAATGTACATGCACAGCAATACAGGTCTGTAAACCTGAGATTGACTGTAGAGTTTACACAATCCTTTCTCCTTCAAGGGTAGAGGGCTACTGCATTCAAAGGTACTGGAAATAATTCCTAACTGAGCAGGACAAACTAGTGAGCAGAAGTGTGGGTGCATCACAGGCACGAGTTAGCTGAAGGAGAGCAGCAGTATAGGAAAACAAGTGTTATTAGGAAGAAAATAATTGCTCCAGATTCTTGTTCTGAACTTGACACCAGAGTACCAGGAAAGTCTCTGTGGGAGAGTTTGTAAGACTTCAATTCATGTCTGGTAGAGCAAACAGCAGTTGTAAAATCTCAAGAGATGAGGGCCACCCAGAGTGTGTCAGTTTATCAACTGGACAGCTGCGGTGCATCTACAAATGCCAAACCATAAGCATATTGGCAAGGGAAGCAGAAATTGTGGCCAGCACACAGAGAAGTGGCTCCTGACTTTCTGAATTGCCTGCCTCTCAGAATACACTTACAGTCCAGGCCAGCCTGTCAGTTCCAGCAAGACTACCGTGCAGCAGGCCGCTGAAAGAAATACGTCTCACACCTGGCTTCACAGACTTTGAGAAGATCTAATACAGAGGATGGAAATTTGGAAATAATGTAGCACTCTGCTCATCTCCTCCCTGCCTTGGGTAGGGTAGGGAGATGATGACATTGTGACTTGAAGTACCTTACACTGTTGTTGCTCCTCAGCTAGAGAAACAGCCCTTTGGGAGCTACAAGCAGTCTAATACAAGGACCTTCCAGTGGCAGAAAAACACCTGAAGGACTCAGTCAAATGCTCTATGATCATGATAGTGTGAGCATAGCTGTAAAGCTCATGTTTTGCACAAACACAGTGGTCTTACCACGAAAGAGTCCTGTGTCTTAAACACAAAATAATCAGTTGTTGTTCATGGCTCAGTTTTCCACCCACAGGAAAAGCAAAACCAAAAACAAACTGGAAAGGAAAATAAATTAATCATGAAAGGAAGGCAGAAAATCATGCCTTCAAGAACAACTTGGGGTACAGTAACAAGATAACCAACATCAAGAACAAAAGCCCAAGGATAGTGGATATGCAGTAGATTAAATGAAGTGTTATTCAAATTATATACATGATATTTTATATCAGACTTGGATGTCCTTCCAATACTGTATAAGATGTGATATTTATGATTATTGGTGTTTACAATAGTAATAGTAGCAGCATTAATATATCAATAGGCTCTGAAAATTGCTAATGAATTCCTAATGGACTTCTCGTGAATCCTGATGGATTTCACCTAATCCATTCTGAGGACGTGAACTAAGGCTTATTTTATTTGGATTTTAAGCTCATAACACTGGAAGACAGAAGATTATACAGGCTTCTTAAAATCTTCTAAGCAGGAAAGAGGCAAAGACAGAGGGAAGCAGGTGCCATTGTTGCTGGCCCTCTGCTATCATCAGGGCTGTCTTCGTGGGCTGTTAGATATTCTGGCCTAGTGCTTCTTGCTCTCCTATACTTGCAGTGGAGACAGAGACTGGGTTGCACTCTGGGAATGCTTGCAGTTCTAAGGTTAAGGGAAAGAGGAGGGTGTCTTTAGAAACTAACAAAAGATCCAATCTCTCTCCACTCGCTCTGCTTTCCTTGTGAAGGATCAGTGTCTCCAGAAGCATCCTGGACACTTCTTCCCTGAAAATATAGGGGAACAGTCTCAGGGCATTATATTAACCAGGAACCAGATGTTGGTGTCACAGTTCTAATGGAACTGTTGGTAAAAGTCTGCAGCAATTATTCTACTGTCCCAAACTCCAGCTTACGGTCATGATCGTATGACTGCCACATACAGAACAACACAGATTGATTGAAAATGGTTTCCCAGAGATGAGATGAGTCAACACATGGTCTACATCAGGGGGGTTGGACTAGATGACCTTTAATGTCCCTTCCAATCCAAACCATTCTATGATTATATTATCTCTACAGTTGCATAGGTATTCTGGATCTGTAAAATTGAGAGATGGGCATTGGGACCCATTAAGGAGCAGATGGTGACTGGGGATAGTAATGGACATCAAGTGTATTCTAGTAAGAGAAAGAGGACATCCTTATTGTGGTTCTGCTTTTCTATTCCACCATGCCTATGAGTTTTTGTGTATTCCTTAAGAACAGCTACTGCAGGTGAGTGGTGGGTGTGAGGTATGATAGACAGGTATGAGCAGGCACCACCTAAGATCATGTGCACAGTTGGCAAGTGGATCTATGGCACTAGATGAGGACCTACCAACAGATTCTATAGTTTGCTGGTGACTGAGCCAAGTGGCTGGGAGAAAGATGTAGATCACCTAAATAACTGGTCCTGCTACCCAGTTGGTGAATCCTTCCTGCTCTCCAAATCAAGAGAAATTGGGACCACCTGGCACAGCCTGACTCTGCTCATCTTACTCCTTGAATCTTTTGTCATAATCACAGGAAAGGATAAAAAAAAGAAGAAAAAAAATCCAACCACAAAACTAACCTCATTTGTTTGACTCTTTACCCACGAATATCACGTGTCTTAAAATAATCATTTGGCCACTAAGGTCGGACCGAGCAAAGAATTTTGTCTGAAAAATGCAAACAGAAGTAACTTCTCATTTAAAACTTTTATGGCAATATCCAAGCGTAGCCTTGCAACAAAATCCATCTTATTAGTCATAGTGCACAGCTACAAATTTTATTAGGGCAGCTCTAACAGGACAGGAGATGAGGGAAAGGGTTGATTAGTCATTAACGAGATGCAGTCACAAAGATGATGACAGCTATGACTCTAGCATGTCTTGCTAAAGAAAGAGAAGCATTAATGTCATTGCAAAAAGCTTTGGCAAGCCTCCCTTATGAATACAATACAATCTGACCACCCATGTACAACAAAGATGTATTGAAATTGAAGCAGGTACAGAGAATGGCCACACAGCTGATCAGAGTGTGCCTCATAGATAGACCTAAACCAATGGGTTGTTCAGCTTAGCTGAACAGCTAAGCCTAGCTGAACAACAAAGGCTACTGGATGTCCCGATGACTGTAAGTTCAATACACATAAGGGAAGGTATAAAAGTAGATACAGAGAATAAATTGGAAAATCTAAAGACAACAACAGTGTCAGTGTCTGTAAATTTGCTAGGACTAATTATAGGCCAAAATCTAGAAGTTTAAAACTTCTGGAAGAATGAGTGGAGCTTTGGTTCTCCTCTCCCTGCATTCCCTACTCTCTGTCCTTCATGGTCTCCTGTAGTTGCTATTGCCATTTCTCCCATGCAAATCTGATTCTGCAGCACAAACAGATTATTGGGTGAATGGTGTCCCCAGCTTCCATGTTTCTCAGGAAATTACACTCCATGAGTAGCAGGTGTCCTTTTGTGCACTTGGAGTGATATGCAAAAGGAGTGAGCAGTTTTTGCCCTACACTGTTCTGTAATCCATAGTAAAGTCAAACCCATCACATTCTATCCTATTCTGTAACGAGGCATTGAGATTCACAAAGCAAACTAAAAATTTTTTTTTTTGGCAGATAAGGTGAAAAAGCAAAACTTAACAGCAAAACCACATTTTCCTGTAAAACAACAACAAGACCTATGGAGAATTAGATTTTTATAAAAACACAGAATTCTACATAAGGAGCGAAGATAGGCTGGATGCTTTAAGATTATCCACTATCCAGCACAAAATTTCTTTCCCACTAAATACTGAAATCTCACTCATCCATTCCATGCACTGCTTTCAGCCCTACTATGCATTACAAAATGTAATACTAAAGATAAGAAACCATCAACAGCAGCTTTACCGCTTTCAATACATTTGTTTTCTTCCCCTCTAAGAACCAACACCAACATCTGGATTAAACTTCAGTTATTTGCAGTAGCAAATCCTTATCATTAGCCTGAATTCTGGCATAAACTCATATAAACAGAGACTAGTGTAAGATTATTGAAATGCATTTTATTTATCTTCATGGGAACTTGCTATTTTGCTCATAAACATGGGAACTGTCATATTTAAATATTTCTCCAGTACAGTTATAAATCTCTTTTAGCTAAATGTCTGAGTCTAGCTTTCCCTTTGATCTTTATCTTGCCTTCATAGAAATGTATTGTCTACGGGTTGCTTGTTTTTTTTTTAGTTTAGTTGCTAGCTTGTAGTTTTGTCTGCTGTCTGTGTTACATACGTCTGTGACTTGTTGAATATTCCTGTTATAAAGACACTGTATCTACAGACATCGGTATATACAAGGACTTACACAGGAAATATTACATATTCTTAATTATGGTCCCAAGTCCAGTGAACTCAGAAGCAGCTTTTACCCACTCCATTTATTTTTAATTATGCCTTCTAAAAGAGACTGGCCTGAGGCATGAAGCATAGATCAGAAGTTCATATTCTCTGATTTGAAGGCTTCATTGAGTCCACATACAACCTATGCAGCAAAGAATGGTGCTGCAACTGAGCAAAAACTCTGCCAAATATACAAGATCATATGTAACACTACGTATTTCTTTTTTTTTATTCCAGGAACTTCTAAAGAAAAAATTACATGTCCACTGTTCTGAATAAATTAGTAGTGAAAAATGATTAATCAAAATATTGTGCTGACCTTTAAAGAAAGGCAATGATTCTGTCCTGAATTCAGACTTTAACTGATTTCAACATAGAGAGACACAGAGAAGGGTATGTGTGATTGCTAGTGCAGTGCCAGGAGGCTTGTGTGCAATTATCACGTTGTATTTATACGGATTTCTGTTAAGATAAAAAGTTCTGTCCGGATCCTTTGGTGGCAAGAGTTGACTTAAATGCCAGTGAAACTTTTTGTGAGAAGTCTGTGAAAAGAACTTTCTTTTTTTGAACATGGTGCCATTTGCTCTTCTTTATTCTTTACATAATGTAACCTTCTGGGTTCAGATGGCTTTTAATGCACAAGGACCTTCTCTTTCACGCATGCTTAAGAATGCCAGGAGATGCTCTGATTTCACTGGGACCATCTGTATCTTCTAAGTAAGTTAATAAAGATGGGAAATTGTCTCCAAGGCTTGATCATTATCAGGAAATGGTACAGGGAAAATTTATCATGACACCCTTTATGCACAGATTTGATCATAGGAGATTAAATTTAAGTATCTCAAACTAATCCTAAGTAGTTTAATCAAAAAGTGCTCTTTTAAGGTATACCTGAATCTATTCATTACCCTTCCCATGAATCAAAAACCTGAGCTTTTTCTCTTGCTGCAAAAGAAGATCTAACTAGAAGTATGTAAAATGCCACAGCTTAGTTTCTACTGACAACATTCAAACATAATCACTTACTTCCATAGGAATCTATTCAGCCTATGTAGTGCTGAATGTTTTGGATTTATGGGAATGATGTTTTAATGAAAGGAGCATAAAACTCTTATGTTTGCTTTGTCACATGTAGCAGGGCAGGGAGCAACTTTTAGATACTGAGGAACCTCATGTTTGAAAATGTCAACAGTCATAACCAATTCTGCTCCAAGACCGGGATTAGGGGATGCAGTATTTTTAAAAATGCCATTTCCCCCTCATCTGCAGAGCTGAAGGGTAATGGCAAGCTCAAGAAAGTCGTTAGAATGAATTCCATAGGTCTGGTTAAATGCTTGTATCTAGAGCTTGATGCTATAGGAAAGAAAGAAAAAAAGAAAAAAAGAAGGAATTTCACTAGAGGCTGCTGGGTCCTGAAAAAACTTGTGCAAGAATCCAAGAATTTCACTCATTATGCTGTGATACTATTGAAAAAATCAGCAGAAATAAGGTAAATGGTGATACAGTGCTATTTATTATATACTGCACCAATAGCAAAAGCCTGGGAAGCCAGCCAGTTACACAGGATGGTTCTCCTGTAATCTATATGTTCAATACATCCCCTCCCCTGAAATCTTGACAACTTCTGTAGGGAAGTTATATTTTCACTGCTTCTTCTGCTGTCTATAATCAAATGTTCTAGTGCCAGACACCATCACTGGCCACAAAAGGGTCATAAAAGCATTCAGAAGTTCACACAATGGATGGCTACTACTGCTAAGAGACAAAAAGCTGAAGGAGAAAAAACCTCTATTAACAGCATGAGAGAAATCAAATTCTCAACAGCCAGTATCACTATAAAGACAATTTTACCATAACCTTTAAAAGGACCTTATCACAAGCCACTAGGTTCTTGCCAGAGACAACCCTCCTCATTATCCTAAGTGAAGCCTGCTGGGAAATGTTGTATAAACTCTGCTGGCTTACTGAGGTAAGTGCCTTGTTATCCATTCTGACATAAAGGAGGTGGGAGTGATCCCCCAGAGAAGGATTCCAGAAGACAGGCTGAAAAATCTGGTGGAAGGACCCTTACAACCAGACGAGCCTGGGGAATTAGTGGAATATATGTGATATTATTGCTAATGCACAGATTAATAACAAAAGTCCAGAGCAGACAGACTTGGCAGCTTTGTATCCAATAGGAGTACCACTCTGCACCTCCTGCTACCATGCCACCTATCCCGGGCACTTTAAGGGCCAGTAGGGTTCTCTTCTGACATATTTGAAGCACATCCAGCCATTGTCACTTTCAATACCTCTTTGTAATGTGTGCAGCCTTAAAGTCATCCTGTAGGAAGCAGCTGCTGTATGAAAAGAGAATGAGCTTCCACGGGAAAAAAAAAGTGCTGTTATTGAAAATAGTCATTACTTCACCACTCAGCATGCTAAAACATTAAATACAGGAAATTGCCTCTCACAAATTTAGTTTTGCTAGACATATCAAAAAATATACAGCCTTTGCAGGACTCCATCTTTTCTACACTCAGCTTAAAAATCAACTTGGACCCCCTGTGGAGGAAATAAGCAACTTTATTTCCTTATTTTTGGAATATCTGTGAGTACCCTCAGTGACATGGACTCTAAGCAGCAAGACTGGAATTGCTGTGGTCTGTGATGAAGAAAATTAGGGAGGTCAGAATAGTCATTCTGATGGTGATAATTATGCTGCCTATGGAGGACCAGAGCCCAAGACAAATTTCATATACTCATCAGTGTGGGTCATCAGGAAAAATGGTATGATGAAAGGGAAACTCTAGCAGTTCTCCTGGATCATCTTAAAGAAATATTTACAGTACTAGCAGCACTTTATCCTAACGCAAAAATGTTGTTTTGAACCCTGCTCTGTATGGAATACTTAGCTCAAATTCGTTGTTGTAAACTAGCATGAAGAGCAAGCTAAACTAGTCAAAATAAATTAGTCAAACTAAAGAGCAAGCTAAAGTTAGTCAAAATAAATTTTTCTTCAACATTCACTAAAACCTGTGTAAGGAATCCTTATGGATTTCTTTTCATGATTTTTTTTTTTTTTTTGAGCATGTTATTTATGCCTTTTCCCTCCTGGCCATCTATCTTGAAATAAATACACACACAGAGCAGGCTCACTGAATGTTGAGGAGGGGAAGAAAAATCAGAGAATCATTATGGTTGGAAAGTACCTCTAGCATCATCAAGTCCAACCTTCATCCTAACATCTCTCTATCCACTAGACCATAGCCTCCAGTGCTATGTCTCCTCTTATCAGATCAAGTCTTCGAACTAGAACTGGATCTCCTTCTGAAAGATACACAGCAATCAAAAAAACCCAAACCCCAAAAAAAACAACAAAAAACCACCACACACACACAAAAACAAAAAACCAAACCATAATAAAAAGCAAACCAACCAAACAAACCAAAAAGGAAGTTAAATCAAGGAATTCCTAGGGAATAATTTATGTCTGTTCTTATACAGGAAGGGCTTGAAATGAAGGGGGAAAATATTAATTCAATACTTTTATTTTTCAATATAATTTTATCCAAAATCATTTGCCTCTCATGCAGAGAAGACTCCATCCTTACAGGAGCTAAAGCATATGGTAAACTTCTACTTCATCTGAAGCTGATAACCAGTACCATGAAGTCAGGATAAGGCCTTTCATGTGAGGCGGCTGCTCCTAGCTCTCAGATTCCTCTTCCTCAGGCTTTAAATTCCTCAGGCCAGGGAGACAGGCAGCTGTGCTTCCCACAGTGGGAGGACCATGCCATACTGGATTGCAGCAGCTCCTCTTTTGGACTCAGGAGTTTTAAAATTATTTTGTCATAAAGGAAAACAAAATATTGCCTCCTAGGTGACTGAGACGTTCATAAGAGTGCTAAGAGATACCAGAACACCTGTACTGGCTCAGATAAGCACTGTCTAACCCAGTAGCCTGTCTCTGGCAAGAGATGCCAGTTAACCATTTATGTTCATGGACTGCAAAGAGTAACAAACTCCCAGGTAGACACTGAGGTTCTTTTGAGCTCAGCATTTGGCAAAAGTTGTTCCAATCAGTATTGCCCCTCAGAAAAATACAGAACACTGCATATAGGAAAAGGAGCATCTCTGAGCCATTTCCTATGTATAGATGGTCTACAGAAGCAATTGTTGAATTTCTGGGGTACTGCAAAAAGATATCTTACCATAAGTAATCATATATAAATAAATACTTACATTTAAAAAAAAAAAAGAAAAAAAGGCAAACTAAATCTCATCCCAAACTTCCATATGCCCTTGAAATAGTTGCTGTAGAAAATCAGTATGAATGAACATTTGTTCTTTCTGCTCTTCTGGAATGAAAATTTGAGATTTTCTAATATTTGTTCACCTTTTCAACATAAAATGTGTAGAGGGGCTCAAACTTCAGAAACAAAAGGAACATATTTTATCATGAGTTTAAAAATGGTTTCCATGTCTTCACATGTAACACACTAACTCATCTCAGTCTTCCTTTCATCTGATAACTATCACTTCTAAGTCAAGGGCCAAGACTCTAGTAGGAAAAATAGAAGTCACTTTAATCTATACTGTAAAAATGGATATTTGTTCTAGTCAACAGACTGGTAGGAACTCAGAGGAGCAATATATGAGACAAATCTGAAAAATATTTATTCTCATTCAACTGCAGTACAAATTTCCTAATGAAGGTAGAGTTTTGGAATGCTTGACCAGACCTCTGTGAACCTTATTACTAAGATTAAAATTATCATAAATTACTGTTGTACTCATTAGTGGAAGTTCTTAGAGACATTAAGTCACCTACTGTCTGACCTTCTGAAGCAGTAGATTTAATTACCCAAGACTCAAAAAATACCAATATCAGCACTTAAACACATAAGACTATTATATGAAATCTGCTGAATTAAAGCAAAGGATTTAATGTATTGATCTCAGATACCAATAACAGTGAATTCACACCTGCTCAAAACAAAAAAATTAATGTTGCTATTTTCCCATGGATTTATGCCAGGTTAAAGGTCACAGCGATCCCAGATGATATAATACAACTTCAATCACATTTTAATAGACAGCTCACTATTGGGTGTGGGCAGATGGCCAAAGAGAGCATTTGATTAGGGACTGGAAGCATTTGAAACAGCAGTAGCTAGTTCTTATTTACATCTGAGAAAATGACAGTATAGGAAAGATGAAGAATGCCAAGGATAAAATCTCAGCCACACGACAGTTAATGACACCAGAACTTCAATTCTGAAGAAGTGTTTTCAGTAAAATCTCTCACAAGATTTTATAAAAATTAAAGTCATGTGGTTCTGACAGTTACGTACATTTTAACAGGCAAGAAGTTTGCATAAATGTTTGAGGTTTGGGGCCAGATTCATTTGAAAGTAAGTAATACAAAATTGGAACAATTGGTTCCTTTTCTTCCAGATCCCAAAAGTTCAGGCGGTAGTTGGAGAAGATCAGATCTGACTCTTGTTTCCACCTTCACATTGTAAGTTCTAAGTGTACCAAAGAAAACAGCACTGCTCTTCATTATGGCATCTTAACAGAGCCTTTCAGTAACTACTTACAAAGATTTCCTAGTGATTTTCCTTTCCACATTTCCTCCAAATGCCTGATGTAACTTTGTCTTTAACTTACCCATACTAAAATAAGCATGATTCCCTTTTCCTGTTGCTGGCTTTTAAAATTCTGCAGCTTTAATCTCATAGAGTTCCCTGGTTTTAAAGCTATCAGGTGTATTTCTTTAGATGTGTACAGCTGCAGCTTCAGTGTTCTTCATTTCTGTTGGATGTGAAATTTTACAGTTTGGTGTTATGCATTATGGAGAGGCTGGAACAGGAGGTTGTTCCCTGTGCTTGGCCCTGAGGCTTGGCAGCAATGCTGCAAAATGACTTTATCCCCAAACCAGATGTTCAAGTTGTTTTAATAATATCTTATGTATCCTTCACAAAATAAAACAAAAACTCACTGTATCAGAATGTTCTAGTGTTATAGCAAAGTGATTTTTGCTGTCTGCATTTTGCCCACCAGATGGTAGCACTGAAATGAAATCACAAGTTTTCTTATCAAAGCAGTTATTACTCTCATAGGTTGAACAAAATTCTTCCTCTGTAATATATGTAGGATCTAATTGAAGACAATTCCCTAGATTACCTATATCCTATCAGCTACAACATTATTTGACAACAAACACAATACAAATATAAATAAAACAATCTAAGATGGGCTCTCTTCTTTCATGGCTTAAGTGTCACCTAATTCATATCTTATATCCTCCTTACTTCTTTTTCCTCCATCTTAATTTTGTTTGCCATCATTATAAACAAGACTAGCAGAAGGAACAGCATTCATATATAATCATAAAATGATAGGGGTTGGAAGTGACCTCTGGAGATCATCAAGTCCATCCAACTTCCCTGCCGGAGCAGGATCACCTAGGGCAGGTCACAGAGGAACATACCGAGGTGAGTTTTAAAAGTCTCTAGAGAGGGAGACTCGAGAACCTCTCTGGGCAGCCTGTTCCAGTACTCCATCACCCTCACAGTAAGGTAGTTTTTACTCATGTTGAGGTGGAACTTCCTGTGTTCAATAATTTAGATAATTAACAGGCTTTAAATTCTGTAAAACTGAAAACAAAAAGTTGATAAACCTAGGGAAACCTTGTTCTTAGTTTAGAGAAGTCTAAATACAACTTGAAGACTACAAAAAATGCATAGAGTAACTACTGTGCTGCCTTATGCAAAAGTTCCTTGTTAACTCCATGTTGTTGGTATTTCTATTTTATTCCTGGACTAAAGGTGCTATCTTGTTTCACATTTGTGGTAAGAATATTGCTCAGATGCAACGATGATTAACTTTTCTTGGTTCATTATGGATAATAGGCAACACAGGAACCATAGGTATTAGAACCTCTTCCCTGAATTCAGGTATATCTGTGCAACTTTTCATTGAGAAAAGAGCTTTTCATCACATTTAATGGATTCAAATTCTTATTTTTTTTTCCCCAGTGCTTCCTTAATGTGTCAGAATTAGTAAAGTTTCCCAAGAAGAAAGACTTTATAGAAGTCATAGCAAATTTTTTTCACTTGATTTAATTACAAGCTAGTGACTGTCTATTTGTGCTTCAGCAGAATACTTGCATTCTATGAAGAAAGTACTGCACATATTTTCAGCAAGATTTGAACCAGGACACTTTTCTCTTAAGAGGTAAGTTTGTTCTTTTCCAGAGGTCTTGCTGTGCTTAAATGACCAATGTATCATTCTCTGCAGATCTTTATCTAACACCATGAAGTTTCAGGAAATGCAATTTTAGTCCACTGGAAGGATTCTTGTCTCACATTCCACCAAGAAAATAAGGGGCTCATAAAATACTGAAGTTGAAAGCTGACAACTGTTGGAAGAACAAGGCTTCATGAGCTCTAGCTCTATCAGAATAACTGGTTTGCTGCATTTCTATAGACTTGTCTCTCTACAGGCACAGGCTAGTGACCTGTTTACTAAGAACTCTTAGACTATATTTAATTTTGACCTTAGTATTTTATCTCCTTTGCTGGGGTTGATCTGTCTGGAATTAAAATTCCTGAAAATAAAATTCCAGAGAGTGCTTTAATCTGAGAGTTTTCTGACAGGATCAACATGAGTCCCTGAGGAAGGAGTTTTAAGTGTGAATGACAAAAAATAAACACCCAAAATCCACCCCACCCCCGATACAAACAAACCAACTAACCAACCCAAAAAAAAAACAAACCCCCAAACCAACCACCAAATGAAAAACTCCAACAATGGAACCCTAAAACGCTTAGCAAATTGCTTGGTAGGGGAGACTACAAATGTCTGGTATCTTGGTACTATACCATTTTAGGTAGCTGCTGGATTTATGCCAAGCTTTAGAAATGAAATGAACTTAGAGTGGAGCAGGTTTAAAATATTTTGAACCTTTGCCATCAACCAGGAACTTGAGCAGCATTACTCAATTTTCCATACCTTCTTTCCGAACCTGGCTGCAAAATAAGAAAATTTGAGGTGGTTTTCTATAAACCTGGGTGGCTTCATGGTTTTTATATAGAAACCATCTGAGGTGTTGTTTTTACTAGGTTTTGACCCCAAACCAGGCAAAACCTTGTTCATTTCAGCTGAATTTCCTTTTGAGGTTTTGGATTCCTTCCAACCCTAAGCTCACACTCAAGCTGTAAAAGGTTCACATGTGCCGCCTTTGTGAACCTGCTGAATTACTCATTCCTCACAGTCAGAACTCAAAGGTTCGACCAAGAGGTGAAGTGAAAAGATGTAGAAAAGATGAATGACCCAAACCTGTAGGCCTTCAATGTGCACAACTTTCATTAATTTGGTTGAGGAAGCAGTGTGTAGAGTGCATCTAAATCATCCTACCCCTTTGGCAAGAAAGGTGTCACTGGACAGGGATTCAAAGTTCAATTCCTATCTTTGATGCAGACTTCCTCCACAGTTTTGAAATCCAGGTCCCATGGAAATGAATGACAAAACTCTCATTGACATTTCTTGTATTGTAGCTCCTGATCTTCCACTTTAAGCTGTTCTAGGTTTGTGTTTTGTTTTGGTTTTGTTTGTTTGGGTTTTGTTGGTTGGTGTTTTGTTTGCTTGTTTGTTTTAGTGTGTGGGTTTGTTTTGGGGCTTTTTTTTGTCATAACCATTTGGACTATAAACTCTCTGAGGGCTGTAAGTTGTTTTTACTCAGTGTTTTATTTCGGCTCACTGGTTGTATCTAGGTAAAAAGGTACAAATTATGTAAGCCAGTAAAATAGATTTATTTTTTTTTAAATGCGTTAATTATAAGTTTATAAAGCATCTTTCATCCTCAATCTGTTGTAGACATTAACTAATGCTAACAGAAGGTGAAGGGGATATGAAAGCTGTGTGGTTACTTCCAGGTCTAGTTATATCTAAGCTCTAAGTCACTCCATGAGGTCATCAGCCAATCTGAAGGTTCAGTATTTGCACATTTCACACGAGATTCATCTTGCTTCTAGACTGTGTTTCCTGTCTACAGCACCACTATTCACTACATGTACTCTCATGAGCACAGCCTTCAGAGAAGATGCTAAACAAGTAACAGTACCTACTCCCATGTGTAATACTCTGCCTTAGTGTCTATAAACATAAGCATGGAGAAACCCCCATATATTATAATCTATACAAATGTAGTACTAGTACTTATCTGCATGGCAGGCAATGGTTTCAGTATATCCAGCTACAGCTCTCCAGCTTAGTTCCCCTCCCCCAAGATTTACACAGGCACTTCTAATTCCACAGTCCCCTATCATTCCATTGCCTGGAGGTGCTTTGGTAGTATCTTGCCTCTTCCCTTTAGAGACTTGGAGCTGTTCTTCCAGCAGGTTTCTAACTCTTCACCGTTTCCTACCCAATGACCATGTACTAGGCTAAGGAGTAACTGCATCCCCTCTTTTAAAGAGAGGAAACAATGCACTCTCTGGCTGCATCCATGCTAGCAAACTACATGTGCTAAAGAACGTTCCCTGGCCCACAGAACATCTGGCACAAAACAGGCTGCCTCCATCCCATTCACTTCCTTTACCTTCCAAACTGGGGCGAGTGCATCCAAACTGCCTATTGGGAGCTGCCCTTGGCATGCACTAACTCCTGAGCCATACTTGGGAGTTGTCAAGGAGAGCACTATCTGACCCGAGTCCGAGTGTTGCCAGTATCCATGCTAGCAACTTAATAGAGAAAAATGGTCTTCAGCTCTCAGGAACATTCCCTGGCATTGCTTAATTTGCTGGAGTCAGTCTAGGCTTAATTCTTGTGCTGTTAGCTAAGCACGCATGGTTGACAGTGTGTACAGTCATACACACATAGTTTCTGCATACCAGCCCCCCCAGTGACAGGTATGGCTGTCAAACCAGCAAAGCTAGAGGTTCATCAGCATTGACACAGGTAGAAAGATCCCGCTATCCTCAATGGCAGATAACCAAACAGCAGAGCAAAAATAAGAAGGGAGATGAAAAAATACCTCCTTTGCATGCCTACATCAGCCTGCCTTTTACCCAAAAATATTCCTCCTCACAATTCATTATATTATGGTGAGCTCCTGACTCTTTTCTCAGCCCCATGTGTTTTCTGTATCCCCTGCCACTTCCCCTGTGATCTTTTTTATTCCCTTCACACCTACTCAAAGCTATTATTTCTGAATCAACTTTGACACACATTTCTCAAATCATTAATTTCTTTATGTTATGTTTCTCTACTTTAAATTCTCCTCTCCTACATATTTTTGCTCCTTCTTCAGAACTACAAAAAGTTCTCTTACTCCTTTGTTATTTTTTCTTCATTTAGCCTTAATCTCAATCATGCATTTTTAAAATCTAGAACAATTCTTGGACTTTTTCCTAGTCTGTTACTTGTTGCTTACTTTTCCTGCACCTATTCTTTAAAATTCAGGATTTAAAAAAAAATAAAATAAAAAAAAATCTGTTTCATAAGTATTGCCCCACTTATTACCTCCTGTCTTTGCACCCCTTGAATCTTCTCCCAGACTTTCCACTACCCATTACCAATACAAAACAATGGTAACAGCGAATACCAAAGCTGTTCACAGCCAAGGGAAATGGAGGACAGTGTGTTTTATCATGGTAGGACCATGGCAATGGTCATAGGCCAACTGACAGGTTGGAAAGTTTGGCATACCTTGAAATTTTCAAAGCTACTTTAGTGAGAGCCTCGCACATTAACTGGCTGTCACCTACTTTCAATTAAGAAGCTCCAGCAGTGATTTGCTGTCCCTTTTTGGGCATCTGCTTCAGAAATTTCACTGTGACCTTGCTATTAGCATCCATGTTTCATTTGCATTCAGTCCCAGAATCCCAATTACTCCTGTGACTGATATTTTACATTGACTAAGGTCTAGAGTCAGTAAAATATTTAAGTTTTGTCTAAAGGTATCTCTGTTCAGACATAAGAACAGCAGTACAGACAGAACTGAGGTGCCTCAGGCAAGAGTTCATCTGCAGCAGGCTGGAGTTCAGTGCAAACCAAATATCTAAGCAGTTATCCAGGCCCTTGGGTTTGTCTTGCAGCCACAAATCCTGGTATCAAAGCTAGGTGTTTCTGAAGGAGCCCAGGCACATCTATACTGGAACTCAGCCATTCCTGTGAATGCATTGGAAGATTTTAGGGAAATATATAACATGCCTATAGCTCCCCAGTCTTTACTGACTAATGGCAAATTTTTTTGGCAGGTTTCAAGTGGTGGTCAACAGAAACTGTCAACCTTTGTAAGCTCAGGAACAAAGTGGAAGTCCACTAACAAATCCCAGTGTCCTATATTAACTGGGGACAATTGCTAAGATCAAGTGGGAATAATGGGTGATATGCTGTGGCTTGCAGTGTAAAGGAAAACTTGCTAATCTGATTGTCCTTCCTGATACTAAAATCTATTTCTCTGGAAAAAAAAACATTTTTACAGAAGATATTGATGTGTCTATATCATTAACTGCCTTGAAGAACGAGGTGTTTGTCAAATTTTAAATTTCTATTTTTGAGGCAATTCTTTTTCTGTGGTCATCATTAATTCAGCAGAAAATCTACTATTCTGCAACTTTTCAAAGCTTTGTCTACATTGGAAATGTTGGGGAGTAACAAAAGGAAAAAAAAAAAGAAATTATTTGTAACTCTGCAATCTTTTCTTTCAAAGTAGAGAATGTCTTGGAAGATCATAATTGAAAACAAGCAAGCAATCTTAAATAAAATGTTGGGAGGTCCCTAGACATTAGTCTTTATAGTGCATTCAATGGTAAAAGTAGGGTGCAGGGAGGAAGAGAGAAAAAATAACAGGAAGAGAATTAAAAGACCAAAATGTTTCATTCCATTTAAAAAAAAATAAAAAAATTAGAAGAAACTGAAAGCTTTTCCTGAAACTTCCGGGCTTGGAAAAAAGCCATTTTTCAGTCAGCTCTAGAAGAAAATGTTTGAGTTGAACTTTTGCTTCATTAGCTGTTTAGCAGTTTCAGGGCAAATCAACAAGACATATACAAGTTTTCATACATTCCCCAAATGTTCCTTTGTGGTCCAAGCAGCTTAAATTGGTTTTGTTTTTTCCTTTGTAGGATTTTAACCCTCCTCCCCATTTTAATAGCACTTCACAGATGAACATTTGTAAAAACTATGCAATAGAATATTGGGCATTTGGCAAGGAAATAAAAACCCCAAACAACAACTTTTTTGCAAAGATGCTTGCTCTCTACAGGATTTTTTTGTTTTCTTAAAAAAAAAGAAAAATTACAAAAATATATCCAATTTTCACTTCTAGATGAGTTTTCTAAAAGAAAAGTATTTGCAAACAAACTAAATAATTTCAGTGGTAAGTTCTTTATAACCTTATAAGTTAGTGGATGTGTATACACAATGACAATTTTTTGTTGTAAGCCATACTTTCTATTTTTGTAAGCAACACAGTCCCACAGTGAGCTGCTGAACAGTCTCCATTTCAATTTAGTGGGGGGATAGTTCTCAGTCACGGTACTACTCTAACCACATAGAGCAACTGCTACTGGCTTAGCACAAACTGTAGTTTCTTTGCAACTGTAGTGATACAAGCATGCAATATCTTACTTATGAGGACCCAAGTTCTTATAGTTTGCTATCTGTTCTTATGGATGTGATTCTCTACTAGGATGGGAGGAGAGAGAAGGGAGACAAACCTGTATCCTAATTTCCTCATACTTTTCCCCACCATGTCCCTCCCACCTCCAATAAACACTTCAGTGGTTATTCTCTCTTGTATGGAATTCTCCACTTCAAACTGGCCAAGGATGATACTAGTGAATGGAGCAAAGTATCTGAATCTTCTTGCTCAGAAAAAAAATTATGAACTGCTGTTTCTTTTGCAGACACAAAAGTTTAAAGAAATAACAACAGAAATAACAACCGTCCTATGTCTTTACATCTACCTTCTCCTTACAAGCTCCAGATGCTTATGACCTCTTCCCACTTGCAGGTCTTCTGGGACTGTTATACATCAGTGGCATGCTCCAGTACCCAATATGATAACGTGATTTCTTTATGCCCATGAGAGACCTTCCCTCAAACTTGGTGTTACCCTTTTGGCAGGGCCACGGAAATCATTGAGTCCCATCTTGCTGTTTTCTCTGCTTGTGGCTAGAAACCTTTCTTGGCTCCCTATCCAGCCAGCCAGCACTTAGTCTCTCAACAGTAATAATCACATCCAAATTAGATTTGCTGTTAAACAACGTCTCATTTCTTTCAGAAACAGGAAAAAAGAAAACATGTATAGGAAAGCCTTTATTCCCATTCACAGCAATAGGATGTGGGGTTACAATGGGTCATGAAAGCATATGGTGTAAAAGGCGAATATTTGAGAATTTCTGCTGTTGAGATCAGGCCCTAGAAACTGCATTTTCTCCATATGGGTTTGAGCATTCCTACTGGCAATGACTATTTGTTTCAATTCACACAAAAATTTGATTTTGGGCTGACCACAAGTGCTTATTTATTTTGGGTTCAACCACTGAACCTCCCCCCTGCAGCCCAAGTAATTTTCTTAATTTTGGGGTTTTTTTTTAAAAAAAGAAGTAACAACTTTTACAATTCTAATTCAGAATATATTTCTTAGGTCAGAGTTTCATACTGCTTCCTCCCTTTAAATTTAGGAGTTCCTGGTACTGTCTTCCTTTCCATACCCAACCATTTTTATCCTGAAAAATGCAGACCCACACAGTAAATTGTATAAGAGAAATTGAATTAGTCTTTGCTGCAGACATTTCTAACTCACAAAAGAGCTATTCTGGTACTAGCTAAACTCTAGGCACCAGGAGAATAGAGTTATTCTGTAGGATAACCTTTTCTTATGTACTTCCCTAAGCATGTCCAGTCAAAACCAAACCAGAAAACATCATGAAGCTGTGTGTGTGGTTCTGGTGGTTCCTTCTCAACAAGAATATGCCAGAACTAGAAACAGTACAAAAGAGTATGACAAGAAGGATCAAAAACATGGTGTAGCCTGTTTGAGGAGAAACCAGTCTAGAGCATTACAGCCTTGAAGGAGAAACAAGTATGTTAAAGACAGGGAGGACCTAAATGATGATTACCACTGTTTGCAGTAATAAAACAAACAAATAAAAAGCCCAACCAAAAATCCCAAAACCCACCCCCCCTACCCCCCAAAAAAAACCAAAAAAACTCACTACCAAAACACAGGTCATCAAAATAGAGTGTTAATTAAGTAACTGAAGTCAGAAGACCCAACAATGTGCAAACACAGCCCAGAAAGTCAAGAATTGCATACATGAACTCATGAAGTGTCTTGATATATTTTTAGAAGAGGAGGAAAAAAATATCAGTTGGAATTAAATACAGAGATGCAGTGTCTGGGCTTGTAAACTTCTATCTCAAGGAGTTATACCAGTGGAAGCATCTGTCTGCACAGTACCATTTTAAAGTCTTTCCCTAGGTATATGCCATCCTTCAGAGACAGAAGATTAGGACAGATAGATTTCATCCAACCAGATATAGCAGTACTTGCAAAATAATGTCCAGTTCCTCTCACCAGCTCCAAGTTATACCCTTCACCTCTTATACTGCATGTGAATTTGTACTACCTACCTAAAATATCCGAACTAACAAAAATAACAAGTGTTTTGCTTTAACTTTCTTTCCTAACTTGGATTAAAAAAAAAAATAAAAATTGATTTGTGACTTAAGGCTGAAATCTGTGTTGCTGTAGCATGCAACAATCTAGTTACAGAGTATACTGTTTTCCCTTATATCTGAAAGCAAAACTAATCTTCCCTCAGAAGTTTATTGTCCCTTTTAAAGTCACCATGTTCAGCTTTGCAGTTGCTGCAGATACTACTACACTGCTGATAAAAGTAAATTACTACACTTAAACCTTTCTGAATCCATCAGGACCTGAAATTATTTTTCTTTCTCATGTGTGCAAGGGAGAAACTGCTTCTGTCATTTTTGTTTTTAAGCAGAAAATACCTTCTCAACTTTGTTGTTTTCTAGGAATATAATTAGTTCTCTTCATTACTAGAATGCTGAGCTTATATTTTATTTAATATTAAAAGTTTTCAGTAGGGGTGAAGATATATACATGCAGAAAAAAATGGAAGTTCAGCATTCTGCAGTAGACCATGCAGAAAACTTTAAAGAACAAATTGATTGGAAAAGACTGCAGCTGTCTCATAACATTAAAAATATTATCAATAATGCAGGAATATGTGATATGGCATAATTATGTCCTAATATATCTTGAAAAAATATTTGAAAATGTTTCTAGGCAAAAATATTTGAATCTGAGAAGCACCACAGATAAAATATCACTAAAGAGTTAAAACAGGTTGACTTTTTTCCAAATAGGTATATTGCTTCATTGAAAAGGGGTGCGATATGCCGAAGGAACTACTAACAACTTAGAGTTCATTCACACAATTACTTATGGTTACATGACACTTTTAGTCCTCTGCCAGTGGGCACCAGTAACAATAGGTTACCCGTTAAAAGAGCACTACTATTATGACTTAGAAGCTGGGTGACAATTCTGAACTGCAAAGTGAGCATCTCAGCCTTTACTGTGAAACAAAAAAATACTGGTTATATGACTTATTTGAGGAGTTGCTGAAAGATTGTTTCATTTAATAAAAGACAATATTCTTTCAGCATATTAGACATTGTAATTTAACACAAAGAAGTGTTGGTATTTCCTGGCATTAGTTGTAGGATATGGATTGGGTCATAAAAGACCCAGCCACTGGATATAGTAGTGTTGCCCTTCAGGTGTTTTTTAATCTTGGAACATTAGATAAGAAAAGTAAATGTTTCAGCTAAACACAACTGCCATAGATGAATCCAAACAATTAGTAAAGCACAAAGCAATATCTGTAGAAGAGAAGACAGGGCAAACTCTCAGAATTCCTCACACCCATAAGCAGATTGTACTGATTCTTTTTGGAATGCTGTTAACAATAATCACCTCTGTTCCATCACGCTTTACCATTAGTGTGTCACTACACTCTGAAGCTCATGAGGCTGCCTAACCAACTCTGAAAGTGGAAGCACTGCTGGAGATTTATACTTACTGTTCCTGTGACTTTCCATTTATAGTGAGTGCATGGGCTTCTTTACATTTGTTCTCAAGAAACACAAAGCCAGAGACTCCTGATGTTCTCTCTTCTGAGAGCATTCACCATCAGGAACACTTATAAGAAAGGACGTTGTTAAGATCATCAGCCTACTCCCTTAGCAGAAGTCCCATTGCTTTGCTTGAAATATTCTCAGACACACTAATATTGTACATTCTTGGAGTAAGTTTTCTGCCCTATTTGTCATTCTTGATATATATTTCTTTGGCTAACCACAGTTAACCACCTTCAGTTCAAGAAACCCATTACATTCTGGCACTGAAACTTTTCTTCTGCCCCTAAGTCTCTAACATCATCTTTATACAGCAAGATGTATGATATGTTTTGCAATGTGAAAAAATTTGTTAAACTCTCCAGAATGTATTCTCATAACCAAACTATTTCTGCTAACCCATGCAAATATTCATAAGAGGTTGGCTGAAAAGAGTATAAATTTATGGACTGCTGAACACAATCAGTTATTAATTCATCTGGAATCCTGTATGCAGGGAAGGAGGGGGCAGGGAGGGGTTATACTACAAATTTATAAACAGTTGCTTTATGAAATGTAACATACAACAATTTAAATTTAAACAAGACCTTTTTCATAACAAAAATAAACTAATGTAATGCATACAAATTACAGATCAAATTCAGACAGAAGTGAGCAAGTCTTCCTATTGTTTCAACTTCTTGTTTGTTTTCCAGCATTATGTTTCTTGGAAATGTGTTAATGCTTAAACCCTGATCATGTAGTCAGGCCCTTCGAGTAAAGGAAGCTACACATTATGAGACCTAAGGAGCAGAAAAGATTATTTAAAATTCCATTAGTGCTTTTCCAACAGTCAGCACAGGGACATTTTGACACTATCTAGTGACGCCCTCCCGGTCTCAGCATGTTCCATTGCACTTGCAACACCTTTGCAAAAAAAAAAATCTATGCTTAGGTAAGGATCTCCATGAGAAGAGTCCTCATAGACCACTTCATATTTCCTTTTCTAATCATGGATATTCTAATCATGCCTTTTTCAAGCCAGGATTTCAAATGGAAGGGTTTTTTTTCAGTTTCATAGGCACTTTCTGAGCCTAAAAGGGCTCTCTGTAGAGTAGTTTCTATCATATAAACTCCTGTGGTATATGGCCTGTTTTTACCTAAGTGATTTACAAACATATTCATGAATCCACTCATAAGTCAATCCAATGACCAGCAGTGGTATTTCCCAATCTGGGTATAGTTCTATTGCAGTTACATCTCTATGTCACCTGTATATACCCCCAGATTGCCTTCTTTCAGAAGGGCAGTCTCTAATCCACATAAACTTGTATCACCTCAGAATCTTCAATAAACTAAGAAAAATTTGTTTCAGCTTTCTGTGGCAGTTCCTCAAGTCTTTCACCTTGTAATCCCAGCAGCATTCACTGTTGTCCCCTAACAATACTCTCCATGGAATATTTATTATAAATCAGGGAATAGGTCTGATTAGAAATTGTAGCGAGTCTGTGAATCTCTGGGTGGCCTTTTTCTTTTGAAGTCTTTCACTTGTCCAATTACCTTACTTATGTTCAGTCAAATTCCTTTGCTACACAAATCATAGCAGCTTTCCTAAATAACCAGTCTTACTCACCCCAACTGGGTATTAGTTCTCATGCAGTTTAAAGCTTTTTTAGTTTGTCATACATTACATAGATTTTTACAGCACATAATAATTTCCATCCTAAATAAGCACATAATCAATCATTATTTCCAGTTAAAGAGATTTTGTTCATTTTATATGCCAGTGGAATCCCGTAGAGAAAGCACTTGAACTTACCTGCCTAAGGAGAACATTCTAATTCAAGATGCCTGGAAGAAAAAAGGAAAAAAACAAAACCATAAACAATCAAAAACAAAAGAAAAAGAAAGCCCAAACATTTAAAAAATAAAATAACTGAAAGTAATAATGGTCGAGGTTTGGCCTTGTCAGCTCAGCATTGAAACAAACTGAGACCTCTTTTCCTCTGTGCTCTCCCAGGGAGCTTCTCACCCTGGTTCTTAAAACTAGCCTGTGAAAGCTATTTTGTCTTGTTCCCTGAATGCCCCAGGAAAGCATATAAACCCTGCTCAGCAGCTCCTACTTCCTCACAAACCCTTTTCCATATTAGGACAGTCAAGCAATAGACTAGGTAACCTAGGGAAGTTGGTGGTTTTCAAGACCAGTCTGGATAAATCTCCAAGTAACGTGGTCTATCTCAGAGCTAGCTCTGCTTTAAACAGAAAGCCTCATCCACCCTGAATTATTCCATGATTCTGCTTTTCAAGAGATGATGAAGTCATACCGAGGTTAGAGGAGGATCACGAATTCAGTCATGACAATCCTTCTTAGAACTTCCTAGAAGCTCCAGCTTCCCAGCAAACCTTGAAGTAGCCAGCCTTCATTTTCATTAGTCAACCTAGCATTGCAATCAGCTGTGGGTATTAGTAATCTGGCTGTCAATATTAAGGGTGTGCCTACTAAACTGTTATTCACAGATGTATCCCCTTTATTCAACAAGAAGCATGCAGTACCCTTCCTCTAATTACTGACTCATTATCATGATCATTCAGACAATAAATGAGATAGTTATTTTTTTTGTTCAACTTTTTGCACCTTGGTTTTAGAGTAGAAATATACCGGAAAGCAGGGTCTGGAACAAAATACAGGGTTATAGGAACGTGGTCTGGAAGTCCCCAAAGTAAATTTAAAAACATATATGTATTCCTTATGGTTTATGGATGCTCATATATCATGGATACAAGTGCAAATCCTGGTATCAGTGGAAATTCAATGAGAAAGTCAGGTTTTCATTCTTGCTCAGAGAACCTTATCCTGCTAGTATTAGCATACTTCAGAACTTTTTCAGATGTGGTGAAATTAAACAAGTGCTAAGTATGTTCAAGATCAAGGCCTAAGATCTAAAATATGCATTTAGTGCTGGACAGACAAAGTAATAAACTGGACCATAATCTAAAATAAGATCCATATCTAATAATACTCTTCTGCAAATTCTTAGACTCATAAATATCTGTCCATATCTGAATAATTACACTGAAACTATTATATGTATAGTGGAATATATGGAAATTTAGTTACTCATGTGAGAAAAACTACTCACAGATATTGCAGTGTGAAATCAAGACAGTATTTTTCCACATATCTGTCTAGTGCCTAAAGTGCTTTACATTTTCAGCATGAAAATTAGTACCATTACAGATGTATTAATTTTGTTTTCATGTTAACTACTATGTTATGAGGTTTTATTTTTAAATACAGTTTTTCTTACATAAAAGCATAATTTTCCATGTATGATCTCTAGTTCCATGTCATCTGTTTGCATTGATTTTTTATTTTTATTTTAATTTTACATATGGAATTAACCATAATGACAGTCAGAACATTCAAAAACAAAACTAAGATATGAACGCAGCAATATACTGTGCCAGAAAAATCTCTTTGGAAAAGAAGAACTTCCAGACCTTAGATTCCAAATAAATTCCTGGAGTAAGTCACTCAAACTCTGAATGTTAAGGGAGTCGAGAAAAGATAATTCTAAACAATTATTTTCTACAAGACACAATTCTACCTTACCTTATCAGGTTGTGTGCCTCTATTTCCTTGGGAAATACTTCCTGAGTTTAATTTTCACCACAGGGCTCCTTCTAGAATCTGCATCTTTAAATCACAGAATCACACAGAATCACAGAATCCTAGGGGTTGGAAGGGACCTCGAAAGATCATCTAGTCCAACCCCCCCTGCCAGAGCAGGGCCACCTAGAGTACATCACATAGGAACATGTCCAGGCGGGTTTTGAATGTCTCCAGTGAAGGAGACTCCACGACCCCCCTGGGCAGCCTGTTCCAGGGCTCTGCCACCCTTACAGTAAAAAAATTTTTTCGAATATTCAACTTGAACCTCCTATGCTCCAATTTACACCCATTCCCCCTTGTCCTATCACTGGTCACTACTNGCTCGGTCCCGAGGTCTGCCGGCGCTCGCTGTGTCGCGAGGTCTGCCGGGCGCTCGCTGTGTCGCGAGGTCTGCCGGGCGCTCGCTCTGTCGCTATGTTCCCTGATGATTTGAATCTGTTGGAGTGAAGGATTCTTCTCACAATGTTGTATTTTTTCTGCTTCCCTGTTATTCTTACCTGAGACTCTTACCTGAGACTGCTGCCAGAATTATCTTCCCTGCACTCCTTGCAAGCCACTCCCTGTTGAGAAATTTCTCCAGGTATTTATTTGGCCTTTAGCTATCTGCCTTGGATATGTAAAATTGTAGCTGACCTTGCAAACTGTTCTGTCATACTAAAGGACCAGTTTCTCTTTTTTTTTTTTTTTTCCTCTTCCTATTATTAGAGTAAATCAGAAAGAGTTGACAAAAATGAACCTTGTCAAACCCTACTGTAAAATGGACTTATATGAAGGAATTCCTCAGTGTGAATGGAAATTATAATTCCTGTCTATTGATTTGTGCCATACTTTTTAGAAGAGTCCATGCCCTTCACTCTCTCCACCATCCAAACCAGATTTTCAGAAGACTTCAACATTTGTTAGTATCTGTTGAATACCTAACTCTTGTTTCTCAAAAAAATATCTTCTACAGTTCCACATTTCTAGGAGAATGCTCAAAAATAGCCCTATCGTACCAGAAACTGGCAAATGTTACCTTGGCAGACGTTTTTGAAGAAATATGCTTGTCATTTTGTGAATATTTCATCTTCCTAAAGTACATTATTAAAAAAGGCTCTGGTTTCTTATTTTGAACACACAGTTACTTTATATGCAGCACTAGTGTCTTTCACTTACACAAGCAGGGGGCAAGGATGAGTGGATACAGAGGAGACTGGTTGGTACCAAAGCAGTGCTAGGAAGGTAGAAGCTTGCTGTATTCTTACTGGGGCACAATATAATTTTGCAAGCATATTCATGCAACTCTGTCATCAGGGAGGTTGATGCACTCCCTTTCCCAGTCACTTGTGAAAGAGAGTTAAGTGTGACATTTTTGGTCTTATCAGTACTTGGGGACAAGATACTATCCATGACAAGCTGGTCATCTTTTTGTCTGCAGCATTGCTGAACCTGTGCACAGTCCAGCTCTGACCTATCCTCAAACACTCCAGAGAGATTAGAGCTCTGTGACATTTAGCCAATCATCAATGTTCCTCTTGAACCAGATTTATAGCCATGCCTCAGATTTTTCCAGAAGACTGTAATGTCTGTTAACAGCTCACTGAACATGGTAGGATATTAGTGTCACCCTCCTTCTGTTGTGTAATTTCATAATCAGATGAAGTTATATTTCACTTTTATTTCCCATAATCATTACAATCTTTTTTTTTGTCATATGCTAGACACTTTACATTATTTCTAACGTCTCCTATTTTTGTCCTTATGTGCATAGATTGTGAGCTAAGACAGTTGGATAAGGTAGTATAAGTATTTTGTCACAGTAATATACTATTCCCTCTCTAAAATCACTTCTTTAGAAAGTACTGGAATCCTAGCAGACACTGTGAATTACCACTTGGTCACATCCACACTGCTAAAAAAAAGAGTGTTCCCAAGCACTGCTTTTGTGGTGGTATTGGGCTGAAATGCCCAATCTGCTCTCATGGTGTGGGCCTTTAGACACCTTAAAAGAGGCCATGTTTAAGTTCATGTTTTCACTCACAAGCAGTCAGGTATACCCTTTGCTACACAATTGATAGTGCCCTTTTTTTTTTTTTTTTTTTGGTTTCCCTGCCATATTTGCACCTGACCAACTTTGAAACCTCCAGCTCTGCAACTCTGCTTTATATCAATAATTTGACTCAAATCAGAACCATCAGAATGCTTTAATCAAATAACAACTGTCTCTAGTGGATAAGGGAAGCTGGCCATCAAGGCTGATGCTCACTCTCCTTATCTGTGAGGAAGATAGGTACAACTGTAAGCTCTGAGGATCACACACAGAACTTTGTCAGGCTGCAAACAAAGGCATTTCTTGAGCTCTTCCTTCATAATTTACGGCAACAAACACAACCTGACACTTGGTGTGTCCTCCCAACCAAAGTTCAGTCCAGGAATGGGGTTGACAATGCTATTATTAGTCTGCTCTCCTACCAGATCACAATATATGCTGCTGGCTTCACCTAGAGGTGAAACAGAGGTGGCACTGAAATCAGTAGACTTCTTTGCTTGTCCTTAGTTTGTGGCAAGCAAACCTGTCCCTATACCTCTTCACTCTGTCTTCCTTACTTCTGCCCCGTGGCTTGACTATACCTGTGGTGGTAGCTAGCCCACATCAGCCAAAATGAACTCTTTTTCCTTACATATGTGTAACATGTCAACTATAAGCTACCTCTGATACCTTGAAACCATTGCTTTCTGCTGTGCGCTCTGCCAGATCCCTGTCATGTCTGGGCTTGAACCAGCCAAAAGAAGTTAGAGGCAACAAAAAGAATTGGACCAGAGGCAGCAGAACTTACTAGCATGAGGAACACAGAGTCCAGGCTGAAAAGGGGGAAAATGACACCAGGCATTTCATACTGGGAGTTTATTTTTCCTGGTCTGAGAAATCTCAGGAAACAGTAAAAAGCTTAGAAAGTAGGCTTGCTGAGTCCTCAGCTAGCTGTCCTTGAAAAAAACCACAAAAAAATAAAGAGAAGCCTCTCCAAGTCTAACATTTGTGTTCTAACATGCAAAATTAAAAAAAAAAAAAAGAAAAAAGAAAAAGAAAGATAATAAAAAATATATCCAAAGTGGTCTTTCAACCCTTTAGCAAGGCCTCTGTCCTCTGCTCAGCACATACTTCTACCCTTACCACCTCTCAGAGATTCTGGCCAGTGCCAGAAATGGTCTTGAAGGTGGTTCATAGAGGTCCAGGGATTGTAGAGTTGTCTGTACAGAGCCTAAGAGCAAAGACATCTGCCAGCAATTTCTGCCTGGACTGTTTCAGAAACCTGGCAGAAGTTATGTGGCATAGATTATTGCTCTGGTCAAGGGCATGTCTCATGACTTTATGTGCTCACCTTATCCAATTATTCATTTGATATGTAGCCAACTACCCTCCATGTTTCTATCATGGTTAAACAGGATTTTGGCCCTTCAGTCAAGAAACATTATTCCTCACAGTCACTTGTTCCCTTCTTATCTACACTGCCAGCTTCCAAAATGAACATTTCCCTATTTTCTTCTGATTTGCATACAAACATGCACATCTTTATCATGTCCTGCAACCCTTTACCACTGACACGAGAGCTTAGGAAGCAATTATGTCTGGGTCCTTTCTTCCTCTTATACCTGCTGAAAAGCATCTTCAGATGTTTTCAGAAATACTAGTTAAGCAGTAGGAAAAAAAAAAAGAGAGGCATTTTCTTGTTCCAGGAATGCATGGAGACATTCTAGCATGTTGTGATCTTCCTGTTTCCTTCTTGTTAAGTGAGGAGGAAAGGTGAGGGTGTGTGCAAAGACCTTTGACTACTTCAAGAAGCACTTAATGTATGGTCTCCCAGGCAAGTAACCAATTAGAAGGACTTCACCCAAACAAGTATTGCATTCAATAAAGAGTTGGAAAATTTGTTATTATTGACCAGAACACAGAACTTTAGTCTTCATCAAAATACTGTCACCTACAAAAACATGGGCAGAGTTCTTAAAACTCCACTGTTACATGTTTTCCCCAAACGACAAGATTTTAAATAAAAGTGTTCTGTCCAGAGACAACTTCTAGAAATCAATTGTAAGAGATCAATAGAAACATATTCCTGAAACAGAATAACTGAACTCTTTGGCATTTCAAAGGAAAAAAGAAAAAATCTTCCAGCTCAAAACCAACAATATGGAATATTTTCTCAATCTCATAGTATTACTGCCATAATCATCTTAATTTCTATTTCATTATGACCTTGACAACATGTAAAACAATGTTTTTGTGGTCCAAGTTTCAAAGCAGGATTCTATAATGAGGGACTTGATCAACCTCTGAGAAACACTTTGAAACCACAGAATGCAGGTGAAGAAGTTGGATTAAACACAGTCCATCAGCCCAACAGCAGTCAATCAAATTGACAAATCGACAAATTTATTCATTTATTTATTTATTAAGTCATGCAAGTCCCTGGAGCTTGACCTTATTACACTTTTTATGCAGTGATGCTGATGCCTAGAACATGCAGTAGATGTAGCTCATTAAAATAAGCTACATCACGTAAGAATAGGATGGATGTAAGTTATCAGAGAGATGCAGAAACATGAACTTAAATGCTTTGTGAAACAGTAAACTTCCTGGACTGTAGCCTTAGTGTTTATTTGCTTGTGAATTCCTTATCTATGTTCTTCCAAGAAAAAAAAAAAAAATCAATCAACCCACACAACTTTAGGTACAAAGGCTTGAAAGAAAAACAAAAAACAACCAAACAGAAATTGTATGGTAGCACAACTGGAAAGTGCTTTTAAAGAATTAATGTGTTCTGCCACTCACACTGACTTACAGCTGCCATGGGGAATAAAGGCTTAAATTTTCTGTCTCTTTGAATGGACATATTCCTTAAAATGTTTCTTTCTTAGATTATTCCTTTAACATTCAGAATTGTGAGGCAGAAAACATTATGGATAATTCATTTGTCTCATGACAAGAAGAATGGAGGGTTATACACAAGGAAGACTTTCTCGGGAGCTAGAGCTCTAACAACTGACCAAGATGTACAGTAACATCTAGATGGACTGTCCCAGGAGCAGAACAGGGAAGATGGTATTGGTACTCCTCTTCTCTCTATGAAAGGAAAACATGACTTTGTCCCCTTTTTGGGAAAAGAAACTTACTTTCATTTGTGTACACAGGTGTTGAGCCAAAGCTACTGAAATCAACACAAATATTTGCATGGACTTCAGAGGACCCTGAATCAGACCTGTAGCCATTTGATCTAGCTGGCATGTGAAGGTGGGGGCAGTGTCAGGTTCCTTGCATTCCTCATGGTTCTTTGCCCTCCCGTTCACCCCGTTAGGTGAGGAGTCCCAGCACCACCAGTGCCCAGGATGAGGCCACTATCCCAGTAACAAATGTATTCAGGGAACAAGGGTGTCAGAGAAAGCAAGCAGGGGAAGGGTGATGGGAAGCTTATTCCCCAGCAGTGCTGAGTAAGGATTGTGCTTACCGTTTCCCATATGATCACTACAAAACTATTTATAACTGTCCCTGCAGGAAAATATACAAGATATTAATGAACACTATACAGCAAACAGCTGAGTCACAATGTCCCACTCTTATAGTCTCCAGCACTTGAACTCAGCCATCTAGGAAGTGCCAGAAGCTATAAAGCATTTTTATAAAAGATAGCACAGTATCTTATACACAGCCTATGTTTTCCTGCTCTTGGCTGCTGGAAGCCTTCATTTCAGTTAAGAGTGGTCACAAATATTCCCATAAACTTGGTAATCATCCAACAGTGTGGTGTAAGCAGACAGATGTGTGACACAGAAGAACTAGAACAGAACTGGCAGGTAAGCCAAGGAAGTTTTTGCTGTGCCTTAGAAAAGAAGACTTCTGAAATGTCATTTAGGCCTCCTCTGAAATCAACTGCACTGCAATGGCAAAACCCCTCTACTTTGTAAGACTTCCTAGGCAGGAGGAAAAGATCCTTTGAGATGACTGTGAACACAGGGAATTTGCACTTCAAATGCTAAGTCTACTTGTTAACTAAGAGTTAAATTCAATTGTGCAATCAAAAATTATGTCTTAAAACGTGACTTCCAAAGCAAACAGCCCTGTTCTCATCTCTTTGTAAGTTCTAACAGCCTTGCCTAGCTGACTGACTGCAGTTCTTGACAGCCTCTACCTAAATGCTCTGTTTCTACTTGGGTTTCCTTCCATTTTATAACAGAATCACAGAATCATCTAGGTTGGAAAAGACCTATGGGATCATTGTGTCCATCCATGCACCCTATTCTACAATTTCACCCCTAGACCATATCCCCCAACACTACATCTAAGCGAGATCATCTCTAATACGCTGTTTCCAAAAATTGCTCCTAACCAATAATGTGTTTGCCATTTATCATTTCAATAAACAACATTTGGTTTAATATTAATCAATTGTCACATATTTGTCCAGGGAGAAGGTACACAGAAGCTCAGAGAGGAAGATTTGTGATTAAAAACATTTCCCATCTGTCAACTGCAGAGCTATTTATAATTGACCCTGTAGGACAACATGTAAGATAATAATGACACAAGAACACCCTGTAGATTAGATGTGCCTTCTCCCTGCCCATGAAATACTTTCCTGTGTACCCCATGGTGCTTTTTAATACTATAATTCCTACAAGGTAATTTTGGATGGCACCCTCAGACCTCCAGGGATAATATAGTTTTAGCACGATTAGCATCAGTGGTGATACCAGAGCAGCTTGCTTGGAGAAGGGAAAGGTATGTCCAGAGCTAAGCAGAAATGAGGAGAAGAATGGGGATAGGAGGGATGTCTGGAGAGGATTGTGACAAAAATGTGGTATCCAGAGGCATGTGGGAGACAGAGAGGACATTAATAGCCAGCATAATCTGTGAAAGAAAGTGTTTGGACTCTGCTGGAACACAAAAACTTTCTGGAACACAGTACTTATTCTTGCAGTGTTTGGGGTGTGGGGTTTTTATTGGGTTGGGTTTTTTTAATTTTTTTTTTTTTTTTTTTTTTACTGGCTTTCCTTTTATTTTATGCTTAGTTGCAATTACAAGCCAAAAAAAGACTGTCTGAGCAGTCTTAGGAAGCTGTGGATGGATAGGATGGAAACACCAAAGTCAGGGATATTAAATCAGACTTAGTGTGAGTTAGTCTTTTAGGCCTCTGATAAGGCCACAGTCCTGTGGAAGTTCTGAACCATGACAAGGTGTAGGTGTTATAAAATGTGCATACAGAATACAAAGGCAATTGTAGAATAAAAGGTCAAAACAGAAATGGCAATGGGTGGTAACATCAAGTATCCTTTCCTGTACCTTTCTGGAACATCATACTCTGGACATCATACAAGTCAGAATGCTGGTCAGAGGAAAAGAAAAATTTGTTATACTTCAGAAAGACATACTACAAAGATCTCAGTCCAAGACCACAAACTTAACACCATGAAAGATGAACTTAAGTCTTTGGAACCCCACCTCATCCACAGTCTGCAAATGGTAGGATTGAGGTCCAAGGTGACTACAAATTTTAGGTGTATCTGTGACAGAGGCCATGAGACAGAGGCCCCAATGCAAAGTTATCAAAAGTAAATGGAAATAGAGGACTATTCAGTGCACTTTAGGAACTGGAGTTCAAAACTCCAAGTTATGATAATAGTTCCTTTCTCCTTAGCTATGATAAGTTTGACCTTTCTCTGGTAAAATAAGACAAGGCTTGCATTCTTTTTTTCAAAGTGGTCTGGTCGAGTATAACTGGTAATCAATACACAGAGTTGATTCAAGTTACTGGTAGCAATCTACTGTGAATAACAATATATTCTTTATTTTTTTAACTTGTTGTTGCTTTCCCACATTCTTAAAGATTATGATGGTAGAAGGTAGAGGATTTTACCCCTGTATAAACCTTCTTGAAGTGTTTAGTGTCAATCATTTGGGATTATGCTATTCATTTTTGCAATCAAATGCTGCCATTCATTAACTGAATGCACTTGGAAAGACACATTTTCATGACTTCTTTTGCCTTTTCTCTGTTAACACTACCTTTCACAAAATTTTGAGGTGGTCATATCTGAATATAGAGAAATGCAACTTATCCTGAAAAGGACTCCAGAACTGAGATATATGGAAGTGTGCTATAAAACTTTCACAATCTATGTATTAAAACAAAATTGAACAGACAGAATGAAGTCTTAAAACAGTTGCCAACTCATTCACATCCAGATTACTGCCAACCACTACAGGTTACATTATTACTTTGTCTAAATTATCATTAAAAGTGGGAGCAAATCTTCAGACAGCTCTGCTGGGGCTGTGTAGCTTTTGATCCCTGCTATGCACAGCCGCTTACCTCTGTACAGGTCCACCACAAGTGGAATCTTCATTCTTCACTTTTTTCTGTCCAGCACAGATCCATTCATGTCGAGAGTGTTTTAAGATGAACTCCTTCCTGGACACTGGAGCAAAGATAATATCTGATGTGGAAGCATGCCTTCATCAGAGCCATCTGTGATTCCATTTTCTGGAAAGGTACAGTTTAAACAGCAGGATCTGCCTAAAGACCCTCTTTAGCACTTCAAATTCTTTTGAAGAATGGTAACAGAAAGGCAGCTAAGATATCATTGTAACAGAGAAGATTATCACCTAGAGGTTAGTGTCACTGACACTGAATTTTTTAATACTTTAAAAATAATCATTGCACAGGTTTTAATTCCAGGTCTGCTGAAAGGTAAAGCAAGAAATAAAAACCCCCAACTTTTAGTTTTAAATAGTTATATAAATATTTATTTATAAAAGGAAAGAAAATAAAGCCATCTTAAACTTTCCTCTCTTTTATTTTGTCTTAAGAAACAAAACTAAAAAAAAGCCACCCCTACCTGCTGCCCCAGGGCTTAACATAACAGGTTACACCAAAATGAGAGGCTTAATGAAGCCCAGCAGAGATAGTCCAGATATTTCTTCTATTACCCTGAGAGTTTTTGAAGAAAGCCTACTGCAGCTGCCTGTACAATGGCAACCACAAATCTCATTCAGCACTTGAAACACTATATGAACAGCAGGAATGGTTGAGCACTGGAAAAGGCTGGCAAACCTATAGCATCTCTGTCAACAGAGAATTTTAAAAAGAAGGCAAAAAATTGTTTGTCCAAATTGACATGTGGGTCTGGCCTTGGGTCAGAAGAAATGGCCTCGATGGCCAACATGTGGTTGGTTTTCATTCTATTTTTGATTTTTTTTTTTTTTTTGACTGAATGATAGAGCTTTGGTTTTTTGCAAACTTTGAGTTCATGCTTGATGTGACTATGTTGACAATGTCACCTTCCGCACCAAACACATAGAAAAGGCAGGAAACAGAGCAGCATTTCCTTTACTGTGAGAATCTACTTTCCTGCTATTACATGCTTTCTATCATAGCATCATTTTTGATAAGCCTGTTGACAATAATAATTAAATCAATTGGTTTCCTTTACCTTCTCCCTTCCACTATCCTCTTACATATCAGCAGTTCAGAGGCAGCTAAAACAGCTTTCTAGTACTTCAGCACAGAATGCAAGGCTAGCAAAAAAGTAAGCTGCCACGAATAGTACTGAAAGGCTATTTTTCTGTGTTTCCAGGAAAGAAGGAATGTGGTAGGCTATTCCCAAATGTGAATGGAAATAGAGTCATTTACTTGTAACAGATTATTTGGATCAGAGGTGAATTTATAACTACAGGTCAGATTTACAGGTATTCTTAGATTCAAAGCAGTGCACCACAACCACAGTTGGCTCAGCTCACAAGTAGAAATAGTTTAGTGGATGGCATATGTCCCCCTGTTTGATTGTTTGTTTTTTATTTATTGCTGAAACACCGTGGTATAATGCTGTAGAACAATCGGAGAGGAGAGGAGAGTTCACAAGGGTATAATATAACTGCAATATAAATAATTCCTGGGAAGGTGGGATGCTCAATAAGTTTACCCCAGTTGAGTTCTTGAGAAATTTCAGCAGAGAGTATTAACATTCCTAGAGGAATCTAAGACAGACTGTGAATGCAATAGAGAATAATCTTCCTGTACATTCTTATGTAAGGTTATGATTCCTCAATAAATTCTGCAGGACTTTTCCGTAAGAGGACATTAAAAAAAGTAATGGGTACATATAGTGCTTGCCATATCAAAACAAGAATAATAATGGGCAGATTTTTTGAACACATATCCAAAGCAAATTCTCCACTGGTGTAAATCATCCCAAATCAACTGAAACTGCTTAATAGTTGGTTAGGAACCCACTACCAAATTCTATCTTACCGGAAAAGACTTGAAATGTTTATCTTTCTCCCTAAAGACTAGGTTCATATAAGTTGAATTTTTAAGGAAGGCCAACACACAGGGTTGAAGCTGACATATTGTCTATTTTAAAAGGCTGGATGTGATCAAATAAATACTTTTTTTTTTTTTTTTTTAATTCCAGATGATGACTTTCAGTGGGTTAAGACTAGCTACAGGTTCCTAACAAACATTAAGCATATATTTCACAACATCCTTGTGTCGTGCCTTTTTTTACATCTATCAGTTAAGTGGCACTGAAAAATACACTCCCTTGACATCACAAGACCTCTGACTCTTGAAAATGCTCCTGACTCAATGAGAGAAATAAAATGAAAAAATATAAGCAGTAATATTTAGGTGAATTTACAGGGGCAATGAAGGAGAAAGCAATGAACCTGAACTCAAAAGGAAAAGACAAAAAAGGGGACAGGCTTTGTACCCAAACACATGAGACTAATACATCCTAACAGTCCAGGAGTTGTCAAAGGAAGGAGAAAATGAAGATGAGGTACTGGCAGTGGGTAGAGAAGGAGTTTGGAAACATGAATACCAGAGTGTTAGATGAAAGAAAATTTAAAAGCAGTGGGAGTAAAGTATTGGGTCACAGAGGGGAAAAAATGGGCGGAAGAAGAAAGGCACAGAAAAAAACATCTGCAAGCAGCACTAGTGATGGGGGAGAAAAGAAGCAGGAGACACACACCCAGGTGCAACATAGCCAAGCAGCCTGAAATGAAAACCAGCATCATTTGTGTGGGTTTTTTTTCTCACATTCACTCTTTAGATCAAAAGGAGAGCAGCAATGCAATCTGCTCTCTGCGCAGAGCACTTTCAGCCAAGGGAAGGAGAGTGCACACACTGGAACATCTGTTCCAAGAAGCCACTTGAAAAATAATCTTATAATAGCATGGGGAAAACATCTGTGCAGCATGCACCAGACCACCAGTAGTGCAGCAGTGGAGGAGAAGAAGGGTGGAAGGAAGACAGGAGGGAATGAGGGAGACAAAGTAGAACGGGATTAGGTCAGGGGCAAGTACCCCAGTGAGGGGCATGACCCACATGTGAGGAAACTGCTCATTTGGTATCTTTTCTCTTCTAATCCTCAGCAAGAGGCAGACAGATTTCTCACCCACTGAGCTGTATTTATTGGCAGATATTACTCAACATGTGCAGCTTTGAAAAATCTCAAACTACAATCAATGTGTTTGAGAGGCTGCACAAAAAGCTCCCAGACCTTGGCCTCTGGTGTAGCCCACACCCCTTCTTCCTCAACTTGCTTTATCTCTGCTGATACTGGAATAAACATGGTGGAAAAACAGTCACTGCTAGCTCAGGTGGGGAGAACTAGGAAGCCAAAGCGTGTTTACACTCTGGGTGAATTTGACCTATGGTATCTTTAATAAAAGACATGGCCACTTGTTTTCACCTTCAGTCTCAAAGCAAACAAATTCAGAAAACAAACCCACCCTAGCCATTGCCTAAACATTCACACACACATGCAGTATGTTCTTGGCTTTCTGCCTTCATCTGTTTTATTTCAAGAGAACTGTAACTTATAGCCCCCTCTATGCAAGCGTCAGTAGCACGATGGCAGCCAGGACACTTCTTACCCCCACCTTATGACACATTTTGCAAAGTTTCCTAAGAAAAGCAGTGTCAAATTTTCTCAGGCATTGTTTGACTCTAAGTTCTCTAAACAAGAAAAGCCTTCCCAAATGAGTATTTTCTTGCCAATTAAAACCCAGAATCAACAGGTCTTAAGCATAATACCTGCATACAAACATTTAGGTTATGTGACTAGCTATATAAAATTGAGCAGGGAACTACTACCTGGGCATATGCAGGTAGGTGTAGCCTTCTGCTTCAGTGTAGACAGAAGAAAAAGACCAGTCTCCCTATCTTTCATGGAATCAGGCTTCACTGTGGGAAGAAGTGATAAGGAAATGGGAAATTTTGAGTGATTTTAGAAGTTAGTTGTTATGTTGAATTAACTAGATACAGAGACACATCAGAAGTGGTGAGAAGATGACATACTGCATATTAGGACATAGCAAAGATCAGGTATATCTGTCTCCAGAGGCATGCACAGAGGGAATATATGGTAATTAGACTGCTAAATTCAAACAGATCCCTGAGCAAAATGTGCGCAGTTGCAGTTAGTGAAGCGTACCATGCAAAGCTCTTCTTTATACCAACCTTGCCTTAATGCTGCCCTAGATTCTTATGTCTTCTAAATGACATCTAGAATGGCAATAAGCAAAGAGATAAAAAATAAAAAAGACAAAACATGCTGGGAAGTTAGGAAAAGGAGTTGAGCAAGGGCAAGTGGAAAGAGCAACTTCCTTCCAGATCCCAGACCAATAAAAAACTTCGTAAATAGGGAAAGTGTGAGAAACCAGGAAACACCCAGTATCAAGATTTTCTTCTGTTTGATTCACAAGGAGTTGATCTTCTTATCAAGCCCCACTGATGCAGATCTTTCTTATTTCTAGAAATGCTCTGAGAGCTTTGTTTCAATGGGAAGAGAGGATTTTTCTTTTTATTTTTTTTAATTTTTCTGAAATCTCAGAGATGTACAATGGAAGAAAATTATTTTAGTTTCAGTTCCACGTCATACTGACTCTCAAAATGTTCCTGTTAGTTTAGCTTCCACATGCTGAGGCAAACTAGTGTATGTATCATAAGCTTAATGATACGCAAATAACCCAAAAGAACGCTGCCCTGGTTTGAATATATTGGCCTAAAATTATACTTGCAGTTTAGGCAGGTACGACTTGCTATGCAAACCAGGGCTTTGATTAAAAGTCCCATCACTCCTGTCTTTTTTGTGGGCCACAAATCCTGTGAACTGAGGTAATTTCCAGATAAGGGATGTAGGAGAGGGAGTCAGAGGAAATGAAACTGGATATATAGGCGGGGGTACACAATAAGGGCGTTGTAGGTAAAGATGAACAGCTTGAATTTGACATGGCAAGTGACAGGAAATCAATGGAGTGCTAATGTGTGGGAGGAAACAAATGACTCTAGCAGAAACATTTAGGACAGATGTGAGGGAGAGAATAGAGGAATCGTGGAGCCAGACAGGAGAAGCTTACAGTAATCAAACCAAAAAACATCTGAGACACTGACAGCCACCTATTTTGGGAGTTTCCGCTTTTCTCTCTCACAGACAAGTCAACATTTAAGTGAGCTGTTAGGTGTTATGTGAGCTCTAAATCTTTAACAGCTCCAGAATTAATTTTATGTTACAGTGTATTGTAATAGTGCCATGGGTTTTTAAAGAGAGAGCATCATGAAAGACCATGTCTCCCCTATTCCCTAATCTCATTCCTCTGCAGAGTTATCAAATGGAACATCATCCAAGAGATCAATAGTCAGAATACCCTCCTCCTCATTTAATTAGTGGAAGTATCAGAAATCCCACTCTTGCTTGGGAAGCATTTGCTCAGGATGAGTCACACAATATATTTCACCAGCATTAGAGTTATGCCTGTTTTTCTCTAACCTGAAAAAACTTTCCCTTAACCTAGAATAATGACTGATATTCCATGGAATCAACATTTGGCAATCTCTTTGCTCTGACTCAGGCTGGGCTCTGGCACGCTAGGTGTGATTACCTGCAGGAGGAATCACACACTTCTCCATCTCATTTGCATGCTAAAAGAACTTTTATAAAAATGTGCATACAGAACAGGATCCTTCAGATCTTGGTAGAGATGTCTTGTTCTCAGAGTAGTTACAGGAGATTCCTCATTCACTGGAAATCTATAGAATGCTCTTCAAATTAACATCTCTTGTACTGAAGGTGAACCTGTTTCCCTTCTGAGGCAGTATCTGTTTCTACAGCTCCCTTAGATTAATGTGCCACAATACCACATTGTAAGCATGCTACGGTTACTTGTGTAATACATTTAATGCAAAACAGAAAAGAAAAACCCAAACAAAACCTAAACAAAACATGGAAAGGAAAAGCTACCAGTAGCACACAGCTTTCTTCCACAGACAGAGGCTCATTTCCCTGATAGAGCAGCCAATTTTGCTTGTTCAGGGCTGCCTTCCTCAAAATTCATATTTTCTCCCCACAAGGAGGGCAAGTGATTTGCATGCTGGCATATATTTAGAATTGTCTCCTGTCTAAACATAAACATGATGAGCATCATGATGCTCAATAACCAATATGTTCTTTGCGTGAGTTGTGAACTTCTTTACTGTTTTTTTTTTTTTTTTTCCTACAACTAGGCAAAAACTGGTTTTCATCCCCAAGGACAGAGGGAATAGCAACTAAAGTAATGTATTACTTACTGGGGGTTATTTTAAATTCCCCTTCTTGTTTCCTAAAACTGAGTCAGATGATAGTGGCTGAGCAAGATGTTTTTACCATTAGCTTATTGTAGCATAGGTAAAACTGTTTCTGAAAAAGAAATTTCTGTGGATTAACAGAGAGAAAAAATATGGGGCAACCCCAGCAAATCTAACAAACTTCCATTCCATAAAGGTCTTTTACTTTTTGAAATGGTAATGCAGAGTCCTGAAAAAGTGTACAGCTCTGAATGTGACATACTGAAGAAGAATTTTGCATTGATTCATTCACACCTTCACTGATCCATTTGCAAAACTTCTTGGACTATTCAGGTCCACTCGTGGATTAAAGAGCTATACATTTTTACAGTCATATTGCATTTCACTGTAAAAACGTTCTGAATTATTTTAAAAAAGAATAAGCCTGGACAACCTTACACATTTCTGGAACTGCTTTAAATAATGTCCTAGGTGTCAGGAGACACTACAGACTTACACAGGGGAGATGAAGACAGTAGAGTTCAGAGCATTTGGTGACATTTTAAATAATCTTGCACTCCAGTTTCACTTGTGCTGAAGAAGATGGGTAACAGGTTGCAAGGCTGTGTTAACAAACCAGAATCCTGACATGTATAGGCTGTTGCTGAGTTTGGCTGCTTGTGGAAAAGCCTAGGCTAATAATACCTGTAGGCACATAGAAGAGTGGATCCTGAGCCCAAAAGACTAAGTATGAATGTTCCAGTGGGCCAAGAAGACTCAGCTCTAAGGATGTGGTCATGAATATTGTAAGACTAGTTCCTTACTCAAAGAGTGCATTCAAGAGGAGTCAGAAAACAGGAATCTAAATGGTAGTGATGGAAGTCCAGGTGCTAATGAAGACTTCTGCAGTCTGTAGGGGCAATAGCCTAAGAATCAATTCTGTTATGGGGAGAAGAGTGGAGAGGAATAAAATGTGATTCTAGCAAAATAAGGAGTTTTTCTGATCCTGTGAAATGAGTATGTTTCACTAGAAGAACAACAGCTGGTGGGTGAAACAATGTGGAGCCCTGTCTCTGAATGACAGTATAAATACATGCAGCCATGAGGTGACCCAAAAGGTCTATGCAGTTGAATTAACAGTTCTCAGAGGTTATAATTTTTATTTCAATAGATCAATACCAAAGGCTTCCTGCTGTTTCTGATGATTTATGTCATCATGGGAGCCCACTACTGTATATCCGGGTTGAGTAATTAATAAAAATTTACATCCTGCACTAGTAAATAAAACACCCCAGGAGCCATTTTCTGGCCTTTAGAACAAGTGACATGTTCTCAAGAGCAAACTTGTGCCTTCATAGCTATGCTCTATGAGTATAAATTCACCCAAAACAAGGTCGACTTAGCCATATTGTTTTCCAGGAACACTGCATGTCCCTTATTATCCCCTGAATAATCCCCATCACTTAGTATTGCTTTGGAGAGTACTAGTTGGTATGTATCAAAACTCTGCTATTGGCTAAACACTGTGGATTGTAAGAGAATGGTGGTCAAATCCTAAATCATGGCCTTTTATAGTATATTTCTATGTAGCCTGGAGGAGCACTAGTTTGTGGAATTTAAAAAACAAGGAAGAAACAAGAGACACTTATTAGAAGACTTTGGTGCAAAAGAGCGCATGGGGAGTTCAAGGAAGATAATTCAATCCAAAGAAAAACTATTCAGACATTAATGAATAATAACTCCTTCCAAACATGGAGTCCTTGTCCTTTGAATGCCCACTGATGTCTGAAGATGTCTTCACAGATTACCAGTTAAGATGAAGAGACCGCACTCAAGAACTTTTCTAACTGAGGAAGTGAAAGACTTGGAGGTAGCAGAGTCTCCAGAATAAGAGATTCTTTCTCACTATAAGGAATGGCCTTGGCAATAAGGATTTTTCCTATTATGTGCTCTCAGTGCAGGTACTGGGAGGTTCAAGGGAGATGATCTTTTCTCAAAAAAATCAGTTGGGATATGGGACTAAATTGTTCTGAGGCAGAGAACTAAAAGGCTATTGGAAGCCACGTGGCTTAACTCAAACTGAAAAATCTCCTTTTTTCCCTGTTTGCCAAGAGGGAAGTTCTTGGCAACAAAAAAAGTCCAGGAAAACAAAGAAAATTGCTAAGTAACTAATGAACAAACTAACAAGCAAAATGACAGGAAAATGATTACAAGGCCAAAAACATTGCAGCCTGTGATGAGAGCAGAGCTGCATCTGAAGCCAAAGGCACTTGAAGCAAACCAAGAAAGAAGAAGCTCACACCACTCTTCATGACCTCAGTGGAGAGCACAAATAGAAATAGAGCATATATATGCTGTTTGGGCACTCCAAAGGCAAAAAATGCCTTGGCTTGAAAGCACAAGGCACTTCATCATCCCACAGTAGATACTCACATGGCCCAATACTGTAAGGAGCAATATGATTTTTTTCCTGCTATAGGAAAAGGCTGAGTTCTCACTGTAAGTGTAAAACAAAATGCAACCTTAAATATGGCCTCACAGTGGCTCCACCATAATTGTTAGTTCCCTGCTGCGTTCCCTATACAGCCGGTCTAGTACTGACATCTGGTACTGATTTAGGGTTCATCTGCTCTACAAAAACAAACATATTGTGAGGCTTCGTTACAGCATGCTTGTCCCTCAACTTGGTTAAACTGTGTTCATCTTGTAGAGTAGATGTGACATAACTGCATTTTGGCCCTGAACCACACTACAGATGCTGCAATATTCGAGAGCCTGAAGTGGCTTAAACCGCAATGCTGGGGATCTACTAGGAAACAGCAGTGATTCCATCTCCTTAGAGGGTGGCATTAATCTTTTTCCCCACTCCTTGAGGCTACTCCCATCTTATTAAATATACTGATCAGCATGAATCTAACATGAGGTAGCTTAATTTTGGCCGTATTTTAAGATGTGGTTATTTGATATCAGGTCAGAATGTTTTATGGGAAGTTATTTTGACCCTGCACATAAACACATCTGCCATTTATATGTGAAAGGCTATACACAAAGTATCAGGCAAAAGGGACATGGCTATGGAGATCTTTATCCATTTGTTCACACAGCCAGATATACTCAGTCATTTGGATTTAAACAGAAAAGAAATCAGATTCGGGGCCAAATGAGGGGCTGCGTGAAATGCACAAAACTTCACAGAAAGAACCCGAGGTACACCCACCTGCCTTAGCAAATAATTTATTCCAAATTACTTTTTGATTACCAGAGCATTAATTAAGATTTCATTCTAGGATATTTCAGTGTGTACATCCCCACTTACTGCCCTAGGGACTGCATGCTGACAAAGCTGCTCCAATTCCAGCTATTGCAGAAACTTCTCACGCTCTGCATGCTATTCATTCTCATGTGGCATTCTCTTTCACTTTTTTGCTCCAGCTACTGTTTCTCTTGCCAATAAAGATTAGCATAACCTTCAAGAAAATCTGGCAGAAGGTCACGGTCATTTCAGGGAGAAGTAAACATAGTGAGAAAAGCATAGAATGGGATTACTAGAAGAGTGTAAGAACTCTTTGCCCACACTGTCAAGCAAAATTATATTGGCATTTAACTCAGTCAAAACTTACATAAACTCTGCTAGACATCTGAGACGTTGCATGGGTCTGGAATTCAGGACTGCATTAGACCTTAAAAATATGCACAACCTACAGTCTCTTACTCAAGACAGATTGGTTTTCCATTACTTGGGGGGTAAGCAGGAGATGAAATAAATTGTGAATATTTGGAATGTTTTTGAAATCAATACATATATCTTGTTATTCTCCATAGGGCCTTTCTCTGTCTGTTATGTAACTGGTAAAGCAGATTTCTTATTTTTCCTTTAAGAAAAAAAGAAGATGATCATATCAGTCCAGGACTTTTTCCAAAAAACCTGGAGGGAGTGAGGTTTCCATATACCAGGGCCAAAATACAGATGTTTTGCCTAAAATTGGTTTTATTATTTTTATTTTGGATTTTGGAAAAACAAGCACACAAGTCTCCACAAAAGAACACAAGTCTCCACAAAATAACACAAGTACATGTGTTCTCTCTATTACACTGGAAGAAAATGTAACTGAAAAGGACAAAATGAGCAGGCCTACTTTCTCTAAGCAGAGCTCTCAGAAATGGAAAAACCAAGCAGGCAGAAAACAAGTGTAATGAAGGGACTCTGACCCCACAAGAATGTCCATTTTTTCCAAATGAACCAAATGGCCTAATAAAGGTTATTACCTTCCCCATAAATCTTGTCTCACAGAAAACAAAGGCATGATGATTTCAAAATGCTTCCAAATCAAGGAGCAGAACCAGGCTATAGAGCAGCCAGGGTGGCAAATGGGGAGAGACCAAAGGTGAAGTTTAAGTGCTGTATAATCATGAGAGGAAAAAGCCAAATATATGGTTCAGTATGTTTTGATCTTTTATGAACAATTACAGGAATGTATCATTGATTTTCATGCATACCACCTGAGGTATGTGATCTTCAGCTGGTGTTTGAACTTTGCTGACAGTTCTTGATGCAGGATGGGACTGACTTAAATGATTAATAAAAGCTAGCTAATACAGACATAGTGAAGTATAAATAAAGGAGTTAGCAGCAGAGTTTCCATCAGAATCTGCAGAGTAGTGTTTATAAGCTTTGCTGTATACATGTGGTTTTGCTATAGCAACAAAGATGAACAGTCATCACTTTCTACAACCAACATCAAATCTAGTATTATCTGTATCCTGCCTTGTGAAAAGAAATGATTTAACCTCTAACATGAGGTTTGGTCTGGTAGCCAAAATGAGGAAGACGTCTATGATGCTGAAGCTCATATACTGTGCATATATGTGATTCCCCAGTGGATCAGCTGGATCAGTATCAGAGCAGATCTTCCAGTCTTCCAAAGACAAGTAACTAGGTCAAGTGAGAAAATACAAAGATTAGTCTGTTCTCACTGCCAATTTTAAGAGTCTCTAGAATATATTGTCCCAGCTGGAAGTATCAAATAACTACCTGATGCTGAGCAAGACATCAGAAAAGAACAGCCTGTAAGAACTAACCTATTAGTTTAGCAAAAAATTCAGAGAGATGATTTTCATCTCAAACCAGGGTACTCAGAGGTGTCCCAGAACTATACTGGGCATGTGCCTAAGATGTATTCCACAATACCCCACAAACAACAGGCAGCACTGAAGGTGCTTATAAAGCTTTGAAGCTAGGGATATATATTTATTTCAGGTGATTTTCAGCCACTAACAACATTCAGCAACCAGAGAGCTGAGAAAAGCTGAAAACAAGCTAACCCAGCTGCTACTTTAGAAATGCAAAGCTGTTTTTCAAGTGAGGTTAAAAATCAGGCAGAAGAAAATGGAGTTTTTTAGTAGGGGTTGTAGATGAAGAAAGGGAAGATTTTGGTTCAATAAAACAGCAAGGTAACCCCTAAGGAAATAAAAGACCACGTGGCTCTATGGCCTTCATCTTGGCAAAATATGTACCACTCTTCTGGCTGACAGATAAAGTAGTCAGGAAGACTTAATCTACTCAAACTACATGAAAGGAGAGAATCATGATGACAGAATAAGACATACATATCCAAGTACATAAGCCAACTAAAAGCATCGGGGTTTTTTTTATGAAAAACCAAAAGCAAGTAAGTATGCTGAGAGGTATTAGGAGTACTATTGTGTGGAGCCTGGGTACTCAGTAAGAGTAGTTGGAAGTGATCATGGAGGAGAAAAGAAATTATGTGATTAGAAACTCGATGGGGTATGTCCTATGGGTTTTGGAGGATTGCATTTCATGGCTAATGTGTTCCATAAAAGCTACAGTGGAAAACCAGATCAGATGGTGGTGATATTTTGCATCCAATATCCTGCTACATGGTTAGAAAGTCACAGATGACTGAGTGGGCTCCTCAATGTTTGTGGTTAAAGTATTAATTAGTTAAACAAACAAAATCAAACTACGAGGTATCTGTAACAGACTACCACATTTCACAAATCTACAGGACAAGCTTCCCCTCAAAAACTCTAGTTATTAAGATCAGAAAGGAAAACTCTGGTACTCTAAGTGGCTTTCGTCCTGCATATCATTTTCTCAGTCCACACAGCCAGTAATACAATTTCAGAAATTTCTAAAAATAATGGATTTTTTTTCTTACCAGAGAAATCCTGCATGGGATGTCAAGTAACTCAGTAATGTCCATCATCAATTACTCACCATAATGGTCCTCATTATGATAAATAAGGAACAGTTAATGGCTTTTACAAAAATTGAAAAATTGCCTAATGAAATGAGGTTTGATTTATTTAACACAAACAGGATGTGTCATCAACCTGAAATATCTCTTGCTGGATCTTTTAAAACCTGCAGGTTTTGAAACTTAGTGGAACAGCTGAGATAAGAGTTGGGAATATGCATTTAACTGAAGAAGAGCTAAAACAACTTGGAATTTTTCAGGAGCATCTTGTTGGATACCCAATAAGCCAAGATACATCGGATTCAAAATAAAGGTATTTGAGCCACAAAGATATCTTGGTGAAAGCAATGACAGAAAATATGTATTCACACCTATACACACATACAAGCATATAGCACATGTGCACATGTAGATATACGTGCATGTATATATAGAGAACGAATTAAAAGCCAATGCAATGAGAATGTTTATGAGCTACAAAATGAAATAATTGGGTAATTAAGTTAGTAAGTCAAATGAGTTATCATAAATCTACTAATTGTAAATAGTAAAACATTTTAAAAACATTCCAGAAGCAATAAACTCAGGGAATTAGCCATTAAGTAAATGGCTAATTAGCCATTAAGTAAAAGCCAGATTCTGACAGCAAGATGGTGAAATGTGATCAAGGAAAAGAAGAAATGTTTACTGGGTATTCCAGTGGCATTTGGAATGAATCAGGTTATGTACCTGCTTTATAAGGGATCAAGAAAGTAACCATCAGTAACAAAGGAGGATGTGAGGCAGTCTCTGTGATAAATATTTACAAAACCACAGACTCAGATATCTTATGTTCAAGAGTCTTAAATAAATTACCTGGGGAAATTACTAATATAATTTTCTGGCAAACATTGAAAAGCACTATAAAAAATCAAGACTGGAAAACTGTAAACATAATCATAGAGAGAATCTTGTAGTAAGCCTTCATCAACCTGAACAATATAGTGATATTTACTAAGGCAAAATATTGACTATTTTGAAGGTCAGCTAAAATACAAAATGTGAACAGTAGGCACCTGAGTAATGGCATTAAAGAAATTAATAACAGAGCCTTAGAAGACAAAATTAAATGAAACAAAAAACAACTCAGAAGGAATATAATTGATTAAGCATTACAAAGATAAGTGAAATAGTCATATATCCTTTACACTGGTACTGCTGAAAATAGCTTCATTAAAACAAAAATCTGAAATTCACATCTTAGTATTATATAGTAGTCAAAGACATTAGCTTGAATTTGCAAGAAAGAAATTCAGACTCTTAAAAAGAAATTGAAGCTCCAATAATTACATAAGCATAGATACTTGTCATTAATTAATCTGCTAAACTGTCTTGTTTCTTTCCACCTTACCTCTTAGAAAATTTAATGCTCAATTTCTATAATCTAACCAACATTCCCCTGAAAGGGACGATAAAAACTGATAGTAAATCATATTAAATAACAGACCATGGGGATAGATAGAAAAGTAATTTGTATACATCTACATTAGAGGTCTTGTGTGGCATTTGAAGCAAGTACCCCACTCATCACTGCTTAGCAGGTATTGGTTCAGATTGTGAAGTCAGGTCAGAAATTCTGGTTCCCCACCAATGCACATCAACTGCTGCTGAGGAGACTGAATTATTGGAAAGTCCTCCAGATTATATCAGCTACACATACAATAATGCAACGCTCTCTTACTGTTGAGGTCTCACACTCTGGAGCACTTTTCATACAATTTAAAGTGACTAACTATGTCTTTATGTGGCTCTCAAGACTCTGCTGTTTTCCCAAACAGCAGGGGGAAAGTTTTCAGAAGACGCTTCAAAGTGTCTTCTAAGCCTCCAAGGATGTGACACCTGTCATCTTGCATTGGGAGAGATTGAAATGTTTCTCCAGCAGCAGGATTACCCAGCAGAAGTGTAATGGCCAACTGTACAACCTCTCCTAGGTCTGAGTCAATTGATGATAGATACTCAATAAAGTTCATGAAGAAGACTGGCATTTTCCCAAAGGCAGGGGTGACACAGGGATCTTGCAGATGGTACAGCTTTCCACTGTTAGAGCAAATCTTGATCTCTTCTCATTGGAAGCACTCCACTGAGCCTGACATCTAGTTGGACATCTCCTACCCTATCTCACAAGATCTTCACATTGGAGACTCTAGATAACAGTACAGCCTTTCACACTGGTTCAGAAGCCCCACCACCAGACCTTGCAAAACAGCCCTGCAAAGAAAGAGCAACAACTGGGAAAGCCTACTTCTTGCCACATCTAACACTGACAGTGGCAGCCTTAGCCACTGCCCAGGATTCCAATCTGAGTAAGGCTACAGCTTCTTCACAGAGGTCCCTGCAGTTAAAGGAAAGGATCCTAAGAAGTTTCTGGTAGATATACGGCATTGGTCTCAGATGGAGATTAAAACCCTAAATTTTATCTCATTGCTGACCCTGCTTTGAACAGGAAGTTGAACTGGATAATCTCCTGAGGTCCCCACCAACCTGAATTATCCTATGATACTATGATTTTTGATTTCTCTACAGGGGCTTTAAAGCCATTGCACAAAATTCAGTTAGAGCTGTGAGAATCAACCTTCACTTGTCAACTATCCATGTCAAAATCCATGCCTCAGCCTGACAGAGTGCCTTTTTAATGTCTCAGTGATGGGAAAAGTCACACATGGAGCATGCTATGCTAATACAATGACCAAGATGTCTGTCTGAAGACTATTACCCTTCCTAAACACAGCAGGGCAAGAGTTTTAGAACCTGCTGCTGGTGTAGGGAAAGGCTACAGGGAAGAGATGTGTTGTATCTTCACATGTAATTAAGGACTAATGGACTTACTTTCCTCAGTGTCTCAGACTCCGCTGCTGAAGAAGAGGTCCTACTGGCAGACCCAGCTTCTTCCTTGATGCCTTACCTCCTCACCAGTGCAGGCAGGAGGCAGGCCCAGAGGTTTAGCCTGATGATCCTGATGAAGTACTTAAGACCCAAGGGTGCTGAGACTGGTGGGAATAAGAGATAGGAGCAGCAGACCCCACAGTATTTCTTGGGCCATATAGAGAATAGATAATGGCACACTTGTCCTTAGCCTTCAGAATAGGAAGCTCTGGAGAAGTTGTGTGGGCAGTGGCTCCTGTGACACCTTTTGTCTCCCTCCTAAACCATCCTCCCTGGTTACAATAAGTGAACCAGCTGCAGGAGACACCAGAGGAGAAAGGTCAGCTGAACCCTGACACGCTATCCATTCTCCATACTCAGAAACATCCCTTAGGCATCCAAATTGGACCAGAGGAGCCAGGCATGTCAACGGGATTCACACAGCAGAGCATCTCTTGGGGCCTTTCTAGTTCTCCCAGTGATCACAGGTAAGAACTTCTACGCTGGCATCATGGGGGTAATTTTAGTCTGCAGTGGGCCATGCTGTCTTACTAAGGAATTTCTGGGTGGTGGGCATATTGGCTCCCCCATTTCCTTTTCTGTCTTTTTCCTTTTCACTCACTCCCCCTAAAAATCTCTCTTCATCTTCATATCCTGACCAGTTATGGGTCACTTTGGCCCTCTCAGAGAATACAAATTTGTTGTTGTTTGAGCACTTCTGCTGACCAATTTCTGTTGAACTGCAGGTGTTCCTCCCACTCAGATTTTTGGCTGTTGCTTAAAGCTACATGCTTGGGCCATGGGCTGTTGAACAGTGGTCCCTCTCTGACTTTGCAGGGGAATAGGCATGCAGAGAGCTTGGCTGCTGGAAGTGCTGTGAGTGGGAGGATGGAGGTAGTTGCTGGGACTGAGGAGGTCCAGCTGTGAGGACCTTTAAGGCAGGGTATACAAGCCATGGGGTGTTAACGGCCCATCATTACAATGGAAGGGCGTAGTAGTTCTAGGAAAAGGTGCTTCAGCCAAAAGTATAAGCACAGGACACATTAATCATTTCACTGAAATACTGAAAAAAACAGGAAACAGAAGGAAAGAAGCTCTTCTTTCATCAGGGGCAAAAGATTTCCTTTTCCACACCACAGGGTGTGATCAGATGGCTCTGTGCAAGCTATCTTACACGAAGTCGTGCAAAACCAATACTAGCTTTAACCCACTTTCTTGCGCTCACACCTCCTTCTCCCCTGTCATGTACCAGTCAAATGAAGGCAAGCAATGTCCCTCCCCTCCTCTCTTGCTTTCTTTGGTGAGAAAATACCACTTGGTGTACTGCAGCTTTTCAACTCCTGTTCAGTTTTGTTTTGTTCTGCTTTCACACAGGAAACCTTCAGGCCATTATGGTTTTGTGTAACTTTAGCTGTCCTGGGCTGGGTATCAGGTTGGAATGTGTCATTCATAAGGTGCAAGAAGAGAGGGAAGGTCTAGTCTTCCAGATTGCTGTTTTTCAGTTTACATGGTTTTGGTCCAGGGAACTTCACTAAGCCTTGTCCAAATGGAATTGTGGATAGTATATATATTGGGTCCTCAGGACCAGATGTTTTGATTTGCTACTCTATTTGTATAGCTACACATACTTGCTAAAACAGAGAGTTTATGCAGTCTGCATTCTACTAGCTTCTGGATTTGCCACACCCTCTACTTTCTGTAGTTGTAATTCAGAACCACAGTTTTTGTCTAGTTCTCAAAGCTAGCTAAATAAGCGTGTAAAATGCCTATTAAATTATCTTTCTTATGGGGAATGGATAATTGTGAAACAATAGCTCTGAAAAGTGTGGGTTGTCCTGTTCATTTTAAGAAATAAACACTGAAACTGGAAGGTGATCACTTGAATGGCAATATAAAGGATTATTTCCCTGTTATTTGTCAGACATAGAGAAGTAATGTGCTCATCACAAAAATCTAGATTGCTTCCTCTTTGGGTACACAAAATCTGACATCCTTTCAAGCAGTCAAAATATCCATCTTTTGTCTTACCATTTATTAACAACTTTGCCTCAGCAGAGGAGCTAAGAAAAGTGTTTAGCATTCAAAAGCACAGTTAAAAGCATCATGGTAATATATACTCAAAAAAGAAAAAAAAATCTTCAGCTTTGGAACAGCTTAGAAGTACTTGACTTTGCAACACTCCTGCAGTATTTTTTTTAGTGTAATTTCCTGAAATGTATTTGAAAAAATAGAGACCTGACCCGAAGTAGTCTATTGGTCCTCATCTGAATCCCAACTTTTAGAATCACAACATATACTGTTGCAACCTGAGCTAACACAGCTAAATAGCAGGAGTGGAAACTTGGAATCATAGTATCATATACAGTTGTTTGGACTGGAAAGGGCCTCATCTAGTCCAACCCCCTAGGGATATCTTTCATTATCAGTTTGCTCAAAGACCCATTTAACCATCCAATGATGGGGCATCCACAATTTCTCTGGCCAGCCTGTTCCAATGTCTCATTCCTCTAACTGTAAAAATATGTCCAATTTAAATCTATCAGTTGAAAACTATTGCCTCTTGTCCTGACACTACAGACCTTGATAAAAAGGCGCTCTCTGTCTTTCATTTAAACCCCCTTTCTATATTGAAAAGATGCAGTAAAATCTCCCTGGAGTCTCCTCTTCTCCAAGTTGAACATGCCCAACCCTCTAAGCCTTTCTTCATAGGAGAGGTGCTCCAGCCCTCTAACCATTTTTGTGACCCTCCTCTGCACCCTTTCTAACAAGTCCATGTCTTTTATTTGTACAGAGGACTACAGAGCTAGATGTAGTTTTCCAGCTGATGCAGTTGCTCTATTGTAGAAGACCTATCAACTTACCATCTTCTGAGACTGACACTGATGAATGTCAAGAGATACAATCTGCTGAGGGTTTCCATACCTAGTTAACAGACAACACAGCAATGCAAGGACTAGAGTGTCTAAGACACCAGTCTTTGCTCTTGTGTTTTCAAACACTTGTGTGTCAACCTCCAGGGCCTGTCTTGCTCAACACACCTCTTCTCTCTCCTCCTCTATGATTCTGACCGCACAGCCCTAGCCTCCACTCTTCTTTCTCGCACATGCTTCCTTCTTTCTGACTTCTCCATGATGTTTCAGGACAAAAGAGCAAAATTATGTGGAATACAGATAGTCTGTAGATATAATTCTATCAGGAAACGGAGAAAAACGCAGAGATACCTGACCTGTAACTACCTAACTCAGGAACAGCAGCAGTGCAGGACAGCCCTGTGTTGAGGTAAGAATAGCCGTATTTTCCCTGTGTAATGCAGATAAAGCCGGTATTTCAAACGACTAAAATTTTGCATGGTGTATACACTATTCTTCATGCAGTGTTTTGGAAACAACTGGATAGGGAATCAAACTGAACTATCACCTCAATGAGATTGAATATATTTCAGTTTTAATTATCTACTGGCTCTTGAGCAGAGAATGCATGCCTAAGATATAGGAAATATTCATAGAATCATAGAATGGCTTAGGTTGGAAGGGATCATCTAATCCAACCTCCCCACCATGGGCAGGGATGCCTCTCAACTACACTAGGTTGCTCAAGACCTCATCCAAGCTGGCCTTGCACATCTCCAGGGGCGGGGAATCCACAGCTCCTCTGGGCAACCTGTTCCAGAGTCTCATCACCCTTGTACTGAAGAACTTTTTCCTAATATCTGATCTAAACCTGTTTTCTCTCAGTTTAAAACCATTCCCCTTTTATGGGGAGTCCCTCTTCAGCCTTCCTGTAGAATCCCTTCAGGTATTAATAGGCAATTATAAGGTGTCCCTGGAGACTTCTCCAGGCTGAACAATCCCAGCTCCCTCAGCTTATCCTTCTAGCAGAGATTCTTCAGCTCCTGGATCATCTTTGTGGCCCTCCTCTGGACTTGTTCCAACAAATCTATGTCCCTCTTATGGCAGGGACACCAAAACTAGATGCAGTATTTGAGGTGGGGTCTCACAAGAGCAGAGTAAAGGGGGAGAATCACCTGTCTTGATCTGCCAGCTACACAACTCTTGATGCATCTTAGGATACAGTTGACCTTCTGAGCACATGAGCACACTGCAAGCTCATGTTGAACTTCTTGTTAATCAACACCCACAGGTCCTTCTCTTCAGGGCTACTCTCAACCCACTCTGTACCCAGTCTGTAATTGTGCCTGGATTGGCCCAGCCCAGATGCAGGACCTTGCACTTTGCAGTTTCCATGGACCATTTATCAAGTTTGTCAAGGTTATAAAATGTTTGTGAAAATTTGTTAACAAAACTGTACTGAGGATGTGTAAATAAGACTATTCAAAGCATAGCAACTTGACTAAAACTAGACAAATTTTCAAGGTCAAGTAAACAATTAATCCCTAACACTCAAACAGTTCTTGCACACAAGACAGCTCTGGTCCAAAGTACAGACTTTCAATCATTTCCATGGCAACAAGCATAAGATAATGTATAAAACTTATCTTCTGAGGAACTGAGACTTAAAATGAACAAAAGCATACCCAGTCAGACAAGGAAATTCCAATCCAAACAGTTTAACTTCATCAAAGTTATAAACAACTCTAAAAAGAATCTTAGAATGGTAAATGATAGAATTTTCTTCCATATAATGCCTCTAACTCGCCAAAAAATCTTAAGCCGTACTTCCAATTTCTGCAGCACATGACTAAGTGACAATAATGTCTTTGAAGTACAAAACACAAATAATTTTCCTTCCATGTCTCAAATCACAGAGCAGAATTTAATATTGCATTATTTGATATTTATTGCATCTCATTGTTTGTAGTATCCAGGGTATAAATTTGGATGAAAGAGAATCACTGACTCCAAAAGGATAACAAGTGTTTGTAGATTTTGTGGAAGAAAAGAGTAATAAAGATGAAAGCAAGGTGAAATTAGAATAAAAAGAAAATTGGCCAGTTGAATTAGAATGACATTGTACACCCAAGGGATAACATGGAAGATGAAAATATGAGAGATAAGGAGATAATTCAGTGTGGAATATTTCACTTTTCTTCTGTACAAATCAAATAAGTTTTTATATATATTTAAAAAAAAAAAAAGAACAAAACAATAACAACAACAAAAAAGTAGATTAGCTGATATTACCACTTATACATCCAGGATTATTTTCACAAATCTTTACCTGTTCAGAGACATATTTAAAATAGCAAGGACATACACTCATAATTCCTACATTTAATTGCACTCTCCTAATCCCAACCTATGTATTTACTTGAGTCAAAGGGCTCCTCCAGCACATAATTCAGTATGTTATAAGGTCTCTCTTTTTTAAAAAATCAAAAAATTACACAGTGGAATTTGCATTCAAATCACCCCACTTGAATCTGATTAAATTAACAGTAACTAAAAAGAACTCATGAAAATGTGAAATGAAAACTAATATTAATCTTTTAGTAAGGTACTTGTGTCATCTTATTTTTCTATGTGTTGAAGTACCTTCAGGAGCTATAGAATAAATCTTTGGCCATTATCTTGTAACCAACTGAAGAGGGTTTTCTGAGAGAGAATAGAAGTTACTTGTCAATTTTCCCTTGGGATATGCTAACCTGAAAAGAGATATAATACTTTTTTAATTTTAAATGGAGGGGGAAGAGCTTACAGTTCTTTTGTCACTGATTTGCCCTACAGTTTTGTCTTTCTGAACATACAGATAAATTTAATTATGAGGTGGCATCAGACTATCACCAAATTAATCAAATAATAAATAAAAAGGGCCTTTTTATGATATCCATCAAACCTTGCAGTGCAGCAAATGTAAAGAAGTAAAATTAACATCCTAAGTAATTATTAAGTTGCATAAATCAAACAAGCTTCTAATGTTGTTTTAGTAAATGGAGCCATGTCACAGTTATAAATACCAGCATGATAAACTTCACAGCCAAAATACACTGTAGCAAAAATATCTGAGCATAGAAGTCTTGTATCATTACATCACATTTTAGAGGGTTCATACTTCTCTGACGTTTAGTTTGAAACCTGAAATAATAAGAATAGATTTCTAACCTGAAGTCAGATTTAATACTTTCCCTTTAGTGTCTTACAGACAGGTGTTACCTTGAATACAGTGGAGCTCAGTTGATCTGCATGATATGAACCTATGTATTGAGCTTAAGCAAGTGAGCAATCTTCAGCAAAAAGAGCCAGAAGCATGAATAACAGAGATACCTAGTGAATGAGACCATTGCAAGGAAAAAACCCTAAATTCTATGTCAAAGATCAAGTTGGACTTTTTTCCAAAATTAGTCACTAAATCAGTTTTGAAGGCAGGAATCAATTTCAGTTAATATAATAATCAATTATAGATTATATTGAAACCATAAATATTCTGTTTGATATGCAAAACTGGCTACTATTCATATACTTTAAATATTTATATGTAGTCAACATTGGCTTCAACCTTATGTGGTATTGATGTTGTCAGGTAGCTAGTATTTCAATTAAGAATTTTTAGTTCATATTCTAATATGCATTTGAAGGTTTTCAATTCAGAAAACATAACAATATGAAGCCTTGGCTCTATATCAAGATCAAGATAGAAATGTGCATTTTGAAAACAAGATTCAGGAAAATTAGTTTTTTGTAACATAATATACATAATCTAATATTAACTGTTAGGAAATGAGAAATAAAGGTATACATCTGTCTCTCAGGCAGTACTTTTCAAGTTATATAATGGGTCTACAATGACAGAAAATACTGACAATAATCTTTTTTGAAGAGTATCTGAAAATCTCACCAGTGTCAAGTGAAATGTATAAATTTAAGAGTGCGAGTAGTGAAACTAATCTTACACACTTAGTTTCATATCAGTTCTATGACCAGAACTAAATTAACACATATTCTGAAGGGCTTTAGGAGGTAAAGGGGACTTCACTGCTGTGGCTTGAGAGAGCAAGACAAACCCTTTCATTTAGCTGTTTCTAAAGCCTAGTAAGTAATTTTGCAAAAGGTGCTGTGGAGATAGTTTTGAAAAAACCCCAGTGTAGTGCATTTGGAATAGTTCCAGGTTGATTTTTACAGAAACTAAGGGAAAAATGCTGGTCCCACTGACATCAACAGCAAAATGTGTATTTAATTCCAAAGGACCTTCAGCATGGCTACAATATGAACAGTAAAAGTGTACATCTCACTCCTGTCCATATCAAACAAGAGACCTCAAAACAGTGCAGATAGAACTATACTTTGAAGGAAAATATAACTCTTTCTCCTTGATTTCTGGTGAACTTGTCAATTAAGGTTAATTCCAATGGCTTTTTGTACTATGTTCAAGATGTGGGCAAAGTTCTCACACAGTAAATGAAAATTCAGATTTCTTTAACTGCTCTCCAGATAATAAGGCGTTTTTGTTGCTACAGAAAATTCACTCAGCAACTCAGAGCTGAAAGACTCATTATACAGAAATAAAACCCAAGAGATGATTCTTTAAGTTCTAATATCCAGACTTTTAGAAATCTAGGAAACAGCAAACTGACTGCAGGTTTAACACTTCTTGGTGTATGACATCTAAGTCATAGATTAGGTCCAAGAGCTCTAAAAAGGCACTATTATGTTTCAAATCTAAAAGGTATAACATTTACCTCAGTGTTATTTGAAACGTGCTGCTAAAATGTACTTCTGTAACTACATTATTATGGCCTTTTACTGAATTATGGAATTAATGTGTTCCATATATTCACGGTATTCCCTTTTACAAATATAAAACCAAAAAGCCACCATACTTTCAGGTTTTTGAGGTAGAGTTAATTTCTGAAGGTTTTTGCCAAGATGTTCTGCAGATTTTTGCTGGTTCTGCACTTTAAGCAGCAGAAGCAGAAAAAGATTTTTCAACGGTTTAGTGGAAAATCAATTATAAATTATGTGAGGTACCTCCAAAATTTTCCACAGAAACGGGAACATATCCATTCATTTTCTGTAAAACAAAATGGCAAAGTTCCCTGCAAATTTCTTCCAATTTTTCACCTCGATTTTTAACTAGACTTGATATTCTTGTTTCCTTTGGGTTTAAGACACCTTTTTACAAGGTGGTTTTGTTTGTTTCATGTGATGTTTTCCCATTTCACTTAGGTGGTAATTTTACTTAAGTAATGCCCGTGAAATCTATTAACTCCAGTCTTTTTAAAATGGAGTTAATTTTTGCAGTGAATATCACATGGAGATTTTGGATATGTGGACAGCACAGCTTGTTTTGAAAAGGAAAAAAACAAAAAAACAAAACAACTAGGCTTCATGCAATTGTTTATTTGTATGGTTTTATCACCATGTGGTGTAAGTCAGTAAGTTTGAAAGATGCACGTGAGAACTTTGCCTTTCAAATTGCCAGGCAAGCAGAAAAATATCTGGAAACATGGAATACATTTATGTGCCTTCTTGGCCTGAAGAAATTACATTTATTCAGGTAATCTACATTATCCTATTAATAGGCCATTTTCAAATAAATAAAAATCCATTCTAAATGTACTTGGAGTCCATATAAGCAACACAAAGAATAATCTGCAAATGCTAATCAGTACCTCAGAGGCATAGACCTGGTGCTGAAGAATTAAAGTCTTTGGCTTTATCAGCCTAGAACCACTCCTGCTTATATTGATGGGGTAATTTTAGAACAGAAAAAGTTCCACTTGAGAGGTAATTGCAACACCCAGTCTCAAGATACATGGCTGTACACTAAATATATTTGTATGAATGCAAACTAGATATATTCTTTATATGGAGCCATTATAGAGATACTTTCATAAGTGATACAGCAACTGTATCTTTCATCTGGTAAGCGTGCCACTATTGCTAATATGCTTACCATCAGTTTTCTTGAGAAGACAGAACAGTCACCCAAAACTAAAACAACAAGAAAAGAAGGAAGCTACCTGAAGATTTTCAGGAAAGGATAGATGATCTTGGAATATTATTTCAAACAAATGAAAAGATAATTCAGTTGATTACTTCCCATTTAAAATGAAGTTTCTATTTTGATCATTTACCAGGGTGAAAAAAAAAATAAAAAATTAAAAGTTCTGTTCTTTTCACACAGAAATATGAGAGCATTTAAAACTCTAAACATGAGCAAATTAGAAATCTTTCTATCACACACAGTTTCAGGCTTTGTATGTCATAGACATAAACAAAAATCCACACAGCTCGCATGCCAAATGACTTCATATATTGAAAATGAAACAGTTGCATTGACAGATTATTAAATTCTAGTGCCACCAAAAAGAAGGAAATGCCCTGCTGCTTTACAAAATCTACTGATTCAAAAGCAATTCTCCAGATGATGGGAAAATAAGTCTGAATACTGGGTCATGAACAGAGCATAGTCCTCATGGGTATTAGCCTACTCTTACAGCTCCTGGTCTTCAGGGATCGAAGAGACTATAAATTGTCACATTCAGCCCATTCCCTCTACTGGCAAAAGTTTAACAGGATCCTCTGCGTGGGGTTTTATTTGCTGCACACATTGCTTGTCTAGTGTAAACACTGGGATTTTCATTGCCATCTTCAAAGCTTGTTGTTTTCTGAATACTCAGACTTCGGGGACTTCTTTTCAGTAATATTCCTCCAACACATGTATCTTAATTTTGTTCTGAAGAGAACAAAAGTAATGGATCTGCCTTTCTTCAGAAAAAGAAGGAAAGAAGAAGCTCTTACTTACTCCAGACAGAATGAAAACAACCTTTTTGCCTAGACGTCTCAAAATGATGCTATGCCTAAATGTTCCTTTTCCAGATGACTTTTCATATCCCTCCCTTTCTGTTTGTCCATGGTGCTAAATCCTTGATCCATCATTTCATATGTGGATTCACTTTATCCAGCTATAGCCTGCTAAAAAATTACCTAATCCAAACTACTTTTATTGTCTATATATAGTTAGGGTACACAGACAGGCATGTTCAGAGACAGATTCATCCCAGCTCGGGAGAGAAGTCTCAGATAGCAAAGAAACATGCAGAGCTTAGATGTGAAGATCTGGAACAAAGACAATGCTAAAGGTTAGGCCTGGGTTCCAGGACTGAGTAAACAGATTAGCACTATTCATATTGATTAGAAAGAAGGTAAAAGGGATTAGCAGGGAAAAGATTAAGAGTCTTCATTTATGCATATCAGATTTGAGGTAAATTGTGGAAATTGGTTGAAAGATCTTAAAGAGACGGTAATTAAAGTTAGTAAAGTCAAGCATGTTTTAAAATATCTATCTGGAGTATGACCTTAATGCTCTGGTACTATTTTTCAAGTTCAGCTTTTATTTTCATATAAAAAGTAAGTGGGGATATTATAGCAATTTTCATCACATCCAACCACTACTACAAATCACCTCTCTTTTCCAGTTTCTTTCTACTGATGTCCAATGCACAGCCATTTTTAAGACCTGGAAAATAAGTTCATGTGACTTGCAGGAAAAAAAATGTTTTGGTTCTCTGCTAGGCAACAATATATATATATTTTGTCCTAATGTTTTCATTTAATTACTGTAACTGGCACATCTCCTGTGTCCTACCACTGAAACTGTGTCGTTAATCTGGAAAAGGTCAACCACAAAGTAAAATTTTAAATTGAGTTAAACACAGTTCAGTTATATTGTTCTATAAAGCACTGAAGCACATTCAGCATACTGAAGATATGTCTAACCTTTCTTTTATCTTTCATCCTCTCAAAATCTTCATGGATTTGTTGTCCCAGAATATCTCTATTAGAGTTTCTGAGTTTAATGCACCTCTAATCCATTGTGTCTCTTTCAGTAGTCCTATGACATATTTTTTTGGTAAGGAGCCCTTTATTTTCCCACCACCCAGGAGAAGATTGAGTCTGTGGGTCACTGAGAGGATCTCTGCAAGTCTGACTTCAGGGAGGAACTCCATGTTCTCACTGGCCCAATGTCAAGACTAGTAAGTGCAGAGTCATCTGTAACAGTATCATCTACTTAGAACAATAAAAGCTCCAGAGAAAACAATTCATAAAGCAATGAAGAACTTCTGTACAGATCTAGCTTATCAGGCAGGCTCATCTTATACATGAGGAACCTATATAGAAGTATTGGAGAGATAGGTGAAAATATCTGAAGCAATTTAATTGATCTCTTTGTCTAACACAGACCCTTGTCTTGTTCTGAAATATATGTCAGCTTTTCATCCATAAGGGTTGGTACAGGCATTTTTAAGATCATGATCAGCCAGACCTCTTTAATCTAATAAAATCAGTATGGGCTATTTCTCAGAGATAAAAAAAGACTGTGAGTCAGCCTTGGCAACTGAGGTTAATCACCCTGACAGCCTCCCTGAGTCCATGAACTTTCTCCTTTTCCCAGTAACCTTAGTACCAGCAGAAAATGTTCCTTTGCCACCTTTTTTTACGCAGGAAGATAATTCCTGGAAATCTCTTAGAGATATCTGATAAGCTTCACAGCATGAATATGATGCTCTGCACATACCCTGCTTCCAAAGTACTCCAAATTATATTTTTTGGCTTCATTCTTCGATATTCCAAGCTCCATGAACTACAAGACAATGTTATTTTCTAGTATATCTTAATTACTAGAAGAATTTAATTTTATAAATAATTACTTTATTAATATACTAATTTACAGTATTATTAGTAATTTATTTTAATATACACTTCCATTCTTTTTCCAGGAAAACCTATATCATCTTTAATCTGGAATTATGCAGTATTAGAATGCTGCAGGTGTTAATTCCTGATTGTTCATAGTCATTGTATCAGACATACATAACTCTGTTTGAATTTATCCCTAGAAAAGCAGATGGCAAGGCTGAAGGCTTAAGATCTATTCACTGTTATGCAGAGTATTTCCATTGAAATCAAGAGAGTTTTATGTGAGGACTAAGTTACTAATTTATTTCTAAAACTTAAGAATACACTTCTTTTGCTTTCAAGTGGTATGCATAGTAGAGATGATGTTTGACAATTTACCATCAGGCTAACATTGTTTCAGCTTCTTGAAGTGGGAGAAGAGCTGGCCTTCCAGTTATGTGACACTGTTGATTATTGCTTGATTATCTAGTTTATAAATCAATATTTGCGGTCAGCCTTAAAAAAAGACAAATTCTAACACATCCCCAGATGATACACTTGGCACAATGCCCATCATCACAAATTATATTAAACTCAAACAGTATTCTTCTGGCAAAACAAGTAGGCAGAGATGCTTCCAATTATTGATTTTCCTCTACTTACATTTTCTTCTAAATCTTCCATCATTAGCTACCAGGCCCAAGTTGAAGAGAGCTTTGTTCTGAATTGGATACCAAGATCGTGAGTGTCTCCCAAGATAGAACTGTCTCCTGTTCCTACTGCATCTTCTCCCAGGTACTACAACACTGACACTTGGTGTGCCCTGCAGCTCCTTTCTCTTCCTCTGTTCTTGTCATCTCAGACTTGTTAACTGAAGGCCACTATTTCCTCTGTGACAAAAGGCCCAGTTCTCACCCTTACATACCAATCTATTGCTTGGACAGCAACCATGTTAAAATTTGATTCATAAATTTCATCTTGTGGATGATTCAGCTGTTTATATCTTGTATATCCAATAAAAAAAGGAATGATGGGGAGAAGAAGAATATTAGGTGAATCCTTTAATAAGGCTTAAAATTATCACAGTCCCAAAGCAAACACTAATTGTCCTTAATCAGATTCCAACACTTCTAGCCATTAAGCATACTTACATTCCTAGATACAAGAACCACTATCCTAACATAGTCTGATATGAAGTGAATAAGCCTTCTTCATAAAATACTTAACAAATCTACAAAAGTAGAATAGCAGATAATGGGCTACTCCAGCAAATCCTTGAGTTAGATTTCATTACTTCTTGACATCACAAACAGGTTATCCAAACAACATAACCTACTGCACATCAGAAAAAATAACCACATCCTAAAACTCAGATCAAAAAATATGTGAGGAAGTTATTCCAATATGAATTTCAATGGATTTTTAAAATTAATTAGCTCTATCAGCACTGAGATGAATAGGTTTCACAGAATCACAGAATCCTAGGGGTTGGAAGGGACCTCGAAAGATCATCTAGTCCAACCCCCCCTGCCAGAGCAGGGCCACCTAGAGTACATCACATAGGAACATGTCCAGGCGGGTTTTGAATGTCTCCAGTGAAGGAGACTCCACGACCCCCCTGGGCAGCCTGTTCCAGGGCTCTGCCACCCTTACAGTAAAAAAATTTTTTCGAACATTCAACTTGAACCTCCTA
>VWZY01010084.1:66543-86869 GCA_013399075.1 Chloroceryle aenea
TCTGGTTCACTAGGCCTGTATTATTGCCTAGCCCAGCAAGCCACTCTGCCGCGAGGTCTGCCGGGCGCTCGCTCTGCCGCGCGCTCGCTCTGCCGCGAGGTCTGTTCCCATTGAAACTCTTGAAATTTCTATGTGGATAAAGAAAGAATTACTGTGGTTTTAAGTACTGGTGCAGTATTAAAATATTGCCTATATTAATTCAAGAGGGATAAATGTATATTATATATAAAAAATATCTCCTATATAAGCTAGATATTTAAAAAATTATTGCTCTGGACAGACATACTTTCTAAGGCAACTTTTGCTCACCTTAATCAGCCCAAAGCAAGAAACATGATAAAAGTCCCAGTATTCTACATAATGACACTTATATAAATCAGGCAGGGTTTGTCCCTGAAGTTAAAATAAAATAGCTCCCTGAAGAACAAAGAAAAATAATTTACTGTACACAATATCCATCATCAATCAATAATCAATCACCTTAGTATCTAAAGTCTACCTTAAAATCTATGGGTATTAGTTGGTTTATTCTCGTATAGTTAGATATTTCTTTTAAATTCAGTAAGAACTGTGAACTTCCTAAAAACACTTACATAGTGTACAAGAAAGAGTTGAGGAAGAAGTAAAATCTGTGTGAGTTGAAACTTAATAGATTGCAGTTGGCTGCTCCAAGCTGTTTGTGGTTAAAAGCATTTTAAAAGCACAGTGTTATTACACTATGAGTAATTCAGGTTTTCTTTTTTGTTTGTTTGTTTTTCTTCTCCAGTTAATTTTTTTTTTACCAGGAATTGTCACCTTGAGTAAATCTTAAATAAACCCAAATGCCAGTTGGTAATTTTCCTAAACTATTTTTGTGTGACTGCTTTTTTTGAAGTGTCATGGAAGCCATAAGTCCATTTTCATGGGTATTGAGCACCCAAAGCTCCATCTTAAGCAGTGGTGGCTGTGGATACTGGGTGACCTTAAAAATAAGTTAGAAAGCAATGCTGCTGACACAGAGAAAGTAGCCCTGGAAGCTCCTAGCACAGAGAACACCCATTGACTCATCTGGTATTTCCATACATGAAAGCTTGGAAAACTGCTTTCTGTTCTCAAATCTCAGGAGGTGATGAGACTTCATTCAGTCTTATTACGCATTTTCTTAGTTTCCATCTCACAAATACACTTATATACTTTAAAGCAAATTAAATTTAACCTCTGTGTTTGTGTGCATTTCTATGTGGTTTTATGCGTGTATATACATAGACACATTCCTTTGTCTTGTATTTTGAGGTAGCAAACATGTCCTTTTGCTACTTAAGAATCCAGACCAAAAGAATGGAAATAAGATGCTTGTATATATTTTATTACCTTTGACAATAATAAAAGATTATTTGTCCCCAGGAGAAATAAGACAACTATCTTACTACTATTCATCTGCCACAACATCACCACTGTCATTTTGGTGAGGTCTTCCAACTTTGAGAATTTTGGCAGATGTCCCCTTTACTGGGACATCACCTTTTCTTTTTTTTTTTTTCAAATTCAGTCTTGTGAACTTTATCTGTCCTCAGCAAAACCGTACAGATGAAACACTTAAGTTTAATGTAGCTTGCTCCAATGTTACTAGGAAGCTATTTTCTCAACCTGCAATTTTCAGAGCCCCGTGCACACTTCTGCAGGCCACCAAAAAGGTAGAAAGGTGGAAGAAATAGGCCTGGTAACCTGTGGTTGACTATGACAGCTTTATATGCATTTGGAATTCTCCCATATTAAAAAAAAAAAAACAAAAAACAAAAAACCAGCTGTACTTCCTTGCATCGTCAGAAAATTACAGGGAAGTGATAAAAAGGGTAAGTATGTGAACCTCAGAACACGTGAGAAAAACTGATGTGCAATGACAAAAATTAACACTTAGTCTGCCAAATGCCTACTATCATATTTCACAGAACGGACCTTCAAGAGGAAAAAGGCATTGTTTCTCCCCCTTATTATATATGTTCAGCAAAGTGAAAGCTACAACAAACGAGAAAAAAAGAGGAGGTTTATGATGGTCTGTTTTAATGGAGGAAAAAACCCTTAAAGTAACTGGAAAAAATGAAGCCTTCTTAAGTGCTCCTTAATTAAATTAGACAGTATTGAGCTGAGACCAAAATCTGTGATTTCTCACAGAATCACAGAATGACCTTGGTTGGAGGAGACCTTCAAGATCATCTAGTCCAACCTTCAACCCAACACTGCAACCTCACCCTGTGAGTACAGGTATCGTACACAGTGTTCTGAGCAATGCCTTTTAACCAGTGGTGGGCACAGCAGTAAGGTCTCCAAGATCTTTTGAGAAAAGGCCTGAAAATCACATCTCCTAAAGTCTCTTGTCTCGATCTGCTCTGAAATGATGACTTACAACTTTATGAAAAGATAAGGAGACAAGTCATTTGCCAACAACAGCTGCCTTTCCAAAAATCAGTCAATGTTTATTGACTTTCTGGATACACAGCAGAAGTTTTTGAGACCTAAGCAAAGTTTTATGGTCAGACAGAAAGTATGTCTCTGGAATTCTTCCTTTTATCCAGCTTATCTCCATGGCTATATGCATGCTGTGTCAATGAATGCAGTATGAATGTGAAGTTTACTATTCATTCAGTGTATTTTTCATTCAGTAAAATTACAATGCTCCTCTCCACTCCCCCTTCATTCTTATCTAAAGTGTTTATAGTGCTGCACTGTAAATGGATCACTGAAACAAATGAAAAAAGGTCACCCATGTAGCTATTATTAGCACAATGGAGGATGACATTCCATGCTTTTTTAGTCCAGCTCATATGCAAGTAGGTGTAGAAAAAGGTAGCAAAAAAGGACTCATCTGCATCCAGATCAGTTCAATGAACTGGCTTACAGAACAAATGCTCTATCCCTAATGCCTGAAAAAGGCACAGTGACATGATGAGGACATCCAGTCAGAAGGCTGGTGAGGGAGAGACTGCTGTTTCAGTGACAACTCTCACTCATGTTGCATTGAAGTGGCCATAAAATTACTCCTTGAGAGGAAAAAAATTTATAGCTTAGTGTTAGGGTGAAATTTGGTTTTGGAACTTCCTGTTCTCTGTTTGTATAGGGTCAGAACTAGTATCCACGAACTCTTCCCTTGTCCTTCCCTTGTTCCCCTCACTCATTTTCTCCCACAGGAATCTCCATTCCTTTGTTTCTCATGAAGCTGAGTTCTATCCATACCAGAGAAGATCCAGCATCTTCTTACTCAAGGAAGAAGCATGTGGGTCTGGTACATACTTTGTTCTGCAGGCAGTCAATACTATACAGGATAGGTGTGGCAAGAAGAGGAGGGTTTTTTCAAAATTAAAAAACTCATGTACATATGTGCAAGGAAAAGCATTCTGCTGAAGTGACAGCTTCTAGCAATAGAGCCCAGGTCTGTGACCTGAGTGGTCATTAAGAGGCAGGACTTCAATGAAGGATTTGTGTCAACATTCACATGTAAACATGAATTTATTTTGCTATGTGATGCAGTGTCACTCAGACAACTAAGGTTATAATATAAAAACATTTCAGAAAGTACTTATAGGTAGAAATAGGCAGACTTGTGTCCAAGTGAATGCAGCCTGTAACATTAAAAAGTACAAATATAGAACAGAGCAACTATGGAATCAATGAAGGAAAATCAAATTAACACAAGAATTTCTAGTGTAAAGACACCCCTTTTTTCATTGAACTCAGGTCTTTTCATATGCATAAAAATGAAAGGGGAAAAAAGAACAAACATAATTATGCTCATTTGTTCTCCTTTGACATTCAGGAGGACAAACAGTCTACAAGTTGGATGTGGTATTTGTATAAGGGTATCCTTCTAATTAATAGGGAACACTGAAATTTTATTCGAGAACAAAAGCAGTGAGTGCAGAATGGTGACTTTCTGTTTAAAATATTTGGAAGACAGGCTCACACTATGACCTGCTTCCAGTTTCCAGTGGTATTAGGGATGAAGCCAGTATAAATCCAGTTGTCACAAAAGAACAAGTTATAGTATATATTAAACCACAAAAAAATACTTTCAAATAACATTAAGGGTATGACTTAAGCCCACAAAAGCTAGGAAATTCAGAGTGAGGGCTGCAACTCTGTCCTTAGGTCACCCCATTTTGTTTAGGTATAGTAGCAGATATGAAGAGAACTACATGAAACATGATGGTTTTGGTTTTCAAAAGCAAATACAACATTTGGCATTCATCTGTCCTGGGTAGAGTTTGCAAGCTAATCTAGAGCTGACAAAGCCTTCTCATGGAGTGGAAGATGATACAACGGATAAACCAGATCTCTGCATTAAATGTTAATAATAGAATTCATGCCTTCCCTTACCTGATTAACTTTGTGATCCATGTTCCTGGACTTCAGATAGTTAATTTCTTTTGGAGATGTTTGCCGGGAGTCATATGATTAGTGAATTAACCTGTGTCACATCCACAGGTCTGGACTGAGTGAGTGGGTGATCACGGTGACCGTGATATTTGAATATGCTGACAGCATATAGATAGCAGATCTATAGATAGCAGCCAAAACACAAATGTAGCTAAGTGTGTTGACAAATAGCAATAAATCTGTAATGGACAAAATGTTAATATCTGCTGGAAGTTATGAGATGGAAAAAAAAAAGGACACTTACAAAGCAATGACAGGTTTAGAGGTGAGCTCAAGAAGCAATTAAAAGCAGAAAACTATCTACTGGAGTGAGTTGAAGGAGCTTTTTCTCTAATACCCAAGAAGAGTATTACTTGCATCAGTTTAACTTGTGAGGAAAGATAAACAGAAACAGATACACACATTTCATTTAGCTCTACCTATGCCTTATGCTTACTGAAGTGACTGCTTTCTGAAGCACCAAAGCTTTTGTATTTTTGCTATTATGAGTTGAAAAATATTCAGGATTTCTGTGCTTCTTTATAATAAGATCTGCATAATAGCTCCATGCTTCTTGGGTTGAAATCTGTATTTTAATTTCAATACATAACAAAGAGATATAATAAAACTAACTGATATACGTAGGATTTACTTTTTTAAATCTGTCAGTGCTACTTTGAAATTGTGGTGATTACTATCAGCTGAAAGTAAGTTTTGATTTCCTTACTCCTTAAACTGAATTCTTGTAAACATACTGCTGTTGATTACTAAAAATAACATAAATGATCTGACAGCTATATTTTAGCTGTCCTGTCATTCATATTCAGAGTGAAGATGATGGAAGTACAAAGTTGTCATCATTCTCCTGTTTACAGTCAGAGATAACGTATGGAACCTACCCTTCCTATGAAGTCCTGTCTCATTCAGGTTTCAGAGCTACACTAAAGAGTTGTAAAATAAAAGGTTTTTTTTTTTCCTTTTCATTAAGCCTCTAGGTTTGCAGCAGATCAAAAGCAAAAATTATCTGAAATAGTCAGGCTTTACACTGTCCTCATCCAAAGAATAACTTGCTCCATATCCAGCCTATTTCACCAAAAGCTTTTCAGTCTGTTAAATTCCATGTAAGAGTTGGGGTTCATTTACCTAAGGTTTCATACTACTAATACCACAAGACAGGTACTTTTTAAGAGCAGTCAACATTACAGCCATATAGACAACCAAGCTCTCATGCACCAGTTGAAATTCTGCTACCTTTCATGTTTGACTTCTTAGCCTCCTTCACATACAAGGCAATATAACCTTTTTCCCTGGTATTTAATCTACACTTTATTAGTACATGACTGACTGGCTGAGAAGGTACACAATTTCAACTACCAAGACTGAAAAAGGCTTTTATAAATCAACCACGTACCTGAACATTCATGTTAGATGACCTTATATTTGCTTTGAGCAGAAAACATTCTCCCATGTTGCAACTGTTGCTCTGCTGATGAAGGATTTCTTGTTAAACTAATGTGATTTTGTTCTGACTTCTCAGTCTGAGCATGCTGAAACCAATACATAGGTGTTAATATATATAATATATATAATCATGAATATATATAATTGAAAAGTAGACCTCAGTTTTCTCTAGAGTCATTTTTGCATTCAGTATACTTAATTTAAATGAACTATATCCACTTACCTTCCATATATAAAAATCACTAACTCACTAGAAGGAGGAATTAATTTACAGTATCATATTCTGAAACATGAAAGGACAATGTTCACACCTGCCACCCAAAACTCAGTTAAATACAGAATTCATTACAAGCCTTAAGTACAACCAACGTTCCTTGAAAGGACTGCAAATATTCTGAACAAGCCATGACCCAGTTTTCAGCACAGTTGTGCCAAATTATTTTTGTGTTTAAATAAAAACAATAAAATTGCACAGTTCTGCATAGTTTCACGGCAAAATTGAGGGGGCAGAAGTGGAAGAACTGTGGGCTGAGATGGGTTTCACTTTACAGTTTTGGAAGAACCAAAACTCAAAGTAAAATTAACATGGTGAGTGCATAGAACCACAGGAACCAAACCAAAGAAAAGATTGGAAAGGAATGTTATTACAGCCTTTATATCTATCAGGGTAGCTAGGTAGTATTTGGCTCCTGTGGCAATAGTATTTGAATAATGCATTTCTAGCAATTTTCACATATGATTCTCAACGGTGAGGCCATTACTGAAAGAGTGTGTAATTCTGACACCCATACTTTAAAAAGATATTAAATCATGCAGGGCTCAGGAAAGCAAAATAAGAATCAGCCATAGTGTGGAAAATTAGTCTTAAAATGACAGAACAGGAAAGCTCAGTCTGCTTAATTTATCCATTAGAAAATAACTAGGTGGTCTGATAATAGTTTATTAGTGTTTAAATGAGAAGACTTTCAATAGTAGTTTTGTTGATTTTAGGTAAATATAAAGAATTTAAAGATAAATATAAAGAACTTATAGCTAGAAACTTAAGCTTGACAAATGAATAATTAAAATTATTGATTTACACCACCATAACATCTGTTATGGTGGAATTATTCCTCACTTTCGGTCATTGAATGAAATATCTTAAACAATTTTTCCTAAATCCATCAAAAGGGGCTTAACAATGAAGTTATTAAGATAATATTTAGAATAAGATTGTGATAACCTCAGTCACAATGCAATGAGAAACAGAATGGAAAAATTCCCATAAATGTTAGCATGTGAGACCAGCAGATGACAATGGAAGTTGAAATTTTCTCTTTCTCTGAAATTCCTAATGATTTTTTTTATTATTCTAGTTTTAATTCCTTCAAAGTTAATAATTTATTTTATGCTGACTTGAAAAGATGTAGTGTAAATTAAATCTGAGGACTTCTGAAAATCTTACCCTACTGTCACAAAACCTGACATTTGACAAGGAGCTGAAAGTTTTTCTGCTTTACATTCTTCTAATAATAAGTTCCTTAAGCAATAAAAATGCTAATAATAGTTCTCCCATAAGGTACTTCTGCTTCAAGAACAAAGAAACAATGCATGCAGCCAGATTAGAAGACTCAGAAAACAGTCTTTAAAGCCACATTTCTTGCAGCAGTATTCCTTTCTTCCACAAGTACTCCAGATCATATTGTTTAGCAACTGTCATAAGCAGAAGTGGAGGGAGAAACCCCTGCTTTATGCATCAGTTAAATGCAGCCATCCTTGAGTGCAGCACAACAAAACCTCCCTGTGGCTTTTTCATCCAAAATTACAGAGAATTTGAAGTAGAGAGACTATCAAAAGCAATCATCTTGCAAAAATATGCAAGTAATTTCCAACTACATTTTGGTTTTACTGAAAAACAATCAAGAATTTTGCTCTCTCTCTTCCAGAGTGCAGCATTAGTAACTACAAAACAAATCCTCAGCTACTATAAAAGAGGTACTCTGCATCACCAGAAACTGAGAATATTAAATCAAGATGAAGCCAGGACATAAAAGCTCTTCTAAAAGAGGTCTGCTAGTGACCCATTTTTAGAGTCAGCTCCTCAGGATTAAGATGGCTTTCCCTGTGTATTTTGCAATGAGACTAACTAAGGTACCAGAGGTTAACATGGGACAATGATTCAAGTTATGCAGTCAATTGAACAAAAGTTCCTCTCAAATTAGTGGGAGTTCTGCTCAGTTGAGACTCAGAATTTGGCCCAGTAATAGAAGGCCTTACTCTAATTAAGTTATTCTTTTTAGCCCTAAGCATTCCTCTTCCTCAGTGGCGTGTGCCAAGAAAACTAAAAAACTGAGCAGCACAGAAGTAGTATTAAACTTTTAACAATGCTTTGCACTGACACAGGGAGGAATCTCAGAGCTATTCAGAAACAATGGCATGATCTGCAACTGGAGCCAGGGAATTAGCAGTATACGAAACTTACAGATGTGCTTTTCATTGGGACCACCCCCTGTTCTCATAAGCTGAAGTTGTTCTCATGCCTCATGCTTAACCTAACCACTTAAATCTCACTGAAGTTACTGTTAGTTACATGCCAAAGGTTGTAAATGCCCAGCTGGAAAGTTAGCTTTTTATTTCTTACATACTACTCAATTGCAGTTAATATATTTCTACTTTTTATATTGAACTGTATGTTAACACTACTGCTTTGTCTCAGTTCACTGAATACTTAAAATTTGTCTAATTTATGTTATGCAGATAGATCTCTGATTCAGTTGGTCCATAATACGTAACACCAAACAAAGCATAAGAACATTATGGTACACAGTCAAATGTCAGATATAATTTAAAACAAAACAAAACAAAAAACTATAAAGCTTTTCGAAACAGTTATTTACATTGTGTAAGGATTATTTTTTCTGCAGTTTTGGGTTTTTATAAAAAATATTTTCTACTTGTTCACATTTTTTCAGGTTACTTGCATGTAGCCATACAACAGCATGCTTGATAGACTTATATGTTCTTACTTGTTTTTTCCTCCTCTTGGAATGTGGGGAGAGGTTACTGATTTCATTTTTCCAGGCATATCTGGTTTGTTTGTTTGTTTTGCTGTTGTTGTTTTCTTTTTTGGGTGTTTTGTTGCTGTTGTTTTTTTTAGGGGGGGTTGTTTGTTTTGATTTTGGTTTGGTTTTTTTTTTGTGGCTTATTTTTTGTTTTGTTCTGGTTTGGTTGGTATGTTTTGGTTTGCTCTGTGGATTTTTACATAGGCATATATAACCATTAGATTCGGGATAATATGTAGATTTGGAATAGGAGCAGTGTATATTCCCACCTGAGATCTCCACCTCAGGAAGAGCGTAACAGATGATGATCCTTTAGGGATGAATTGAATGGGAATTCTCAATTTGAATGCTTGGCTTTGAATAAGCCTATGTTTTCAAACCAGTAAAGTATGAAACTGGCAACATCAATAAAGTTGCACTATTTTGATACCCACATGAATTGTGAGTAGGGATGATATATCTTGCTGCATGGCACAGTCCATTACCACTTAGAAGAGGGAGTCAGTAGTTAATCAACCAGTTCTTACTTGTTGCTTTTGACTTCATCCCTATTTATTCCCAGGTGTATAATGAATTTAACAACTACTTCCAGTCTCTCTCTGACCAAGTCTCCTTGCATAACCAGCCCCTGAGTTTACCAGGTTAGCTGGTTAGGTTTTTTGACTGGCTTCATCTCATGTAACAGTGTATATGCTGTCATGTGACTACTCATCTCCAGAAGATTAATCTTTTATTGACTCAATAGAGCAAGGTAAGCATTTCTAGAGCATGATTAATACTTCTAAAGAGAGATTATTGAAACAAGTCCCAATATAGAAGGCCCAATAATATTTCATTGATTAAATGGTGGTCAGGTCAGTTTTCAATGTTTGCAGTACAGATATATGAAGTTAAGTAAAATAAATTCCATCCTTCATGGCCACATTATATGTGCAAATGACCATTATATGGTCTGTAATTTGATAAAGGAAGTAGAGGTATACAACAAAATAACTATGACTATCCCTAATAATTTTCAAGTAGCAGATAAGGTTCACTACTGACACATTCACAAGTTGTTGTTGTTCACCAGCCAGGTCTTATTGACTAATGTCTATAAGAAATATATGAAATATATTAATTAAGTTATTATATATAGTCAATGGAAAGGTGAGGACAACATGGCTGCTGGTAATTATTAGTTCTAGATAATTACAGCTGCTGACTATATATATGCTGACTATACTGAGCTAGCATTTTCTGTCCCTGCTGTATACAAGCAGTCTTGCTCCCACTTTTATGCTAGCCTCTGCATGGCTAGTGTCAGCAAACCAGTTCAGCCAAAAAGTTAGTACTCTTTATCTGGATTAGTTCTCTAAAAGTCAAGAAATAGGAATATGCCACCATTGTCTGAGGATAGGTGAGGTCACCACTTTTGGCAGAAGCATCTACTTAGAACATCATTCAAGTGATTGTGAAATCACAACCTTAGCTACATGCAGAGAGTTAATTCTCATTATCTTCTGCATGGCCACAGCATGTAACCACTCATTCTTAGATTCCTGCTAAAATGCAATGTAAAACTCAACACTGAGTGTCATTTGCTGCTGTTTGACAAGTCATCTGACAACTGGGGAATGATAAAAAGAGCACTTAAGTGGTAAAAACCTTGGTGCTCAAGAGTAAACAGAATCAGATCAGTGGAAATATTAATTTATAAGTGGGAAGAGTTAAGTGAAGAAAACCTGCTGACAGAAAAACTAGTAGCATCTTGAAAACAGGAAGAAAACAGATATCAAACGTAAAGCTCACCTTTTGACAAATTTTATAGCCCTGCTCCAAAATACAATAGTCCAAACCTTCTCACTAAAATAGTTGCTTTTTTTTTTCTTGATTTCTTAGAAATAATTGGACTATGCAAAGTAAAATTTTCTAAAAAAAATAAAATAAAAAGTTTCTTTAAATAAAGTTTATTTACTGAAAACAAGATTTTATAAGACACATCGGAAAACTTCAGCACTAGGTAGTGTTTCCAGTCCAGTCAATACTTTTTATTGTAGAAACCTGTGTATGAAAATTCTGGCATTGAAGTGAAAACTGAGCTGTGTGGTAAATACTGACTTTTAAAGTATTCTGTCTATATAGATGCTACATGAACATCTACAAAAATATATATACTGAGTACTATGCAATAGCAATAATAAGCACATCCCATGTATTACACATCCCTGCAAGTGGATATGGGATACAGAACTACTGATACAAACAGCCCTGCAAACTAAGCACATAGATGCATCAACATGGTACAACTGCTTATAAACAAGTGAAGCTACACCTCAGAAATAACTTCTAAATTTAGCTCTCATGATCAAGAAATAAGTATTAGTTGTTACTAACTTATATCACAGTACTGTTTAGTGTGTCCAGTAAGGCACTGTATGGACATATTGAAAACAGAGCTCCTGCCTTCAAGAGCTTACAGGATTAACTATGACCTATTTATCATAAAGATGCTGATCCAGATATTCATAAGGATTTGCTTGAAGCAATGTTTTAATTGCATGTTTCTCAAGAACACATATCACTTCAAGATCTTCTAGGTAATATACTGGTAAAAGGAAATTTACCACACACACCCCTCTAAGCCTGATGAGGACCCAAGGGCTAATCAAAACCACTACAGCCCTTTTGCGATGAATCTGAATTAATCAAATCATCCCTGCTGTTTTTTGTTAATGTTTGGATAATCTAGCTTTTCTGCAGTATACTCTTGCTGTCTGAGTAGACGACTGGGAGCCAGAAACTCCTTGAGTTTTAATCCTGGCTCTGACACTGATTCTCTCTGTGGCTTTGGGCAAGAAGTCATTGTTCTATAGTAAAATGCTTGTATTGGCAAGATGATGAACTACTGTAGATGATCTAATAAAATTTTTCCATCTTTAATTTCTATGATTCTGTAATGCTAACAACCTAAGTTTCAACCTCGCATGTTTCTATGATTTGAAGAGAGAGGGTAAGTACTTACCCAGTTTGCCTGCATGTGCAGAAGCATTAAAGTTGTAAGACACAGGACCTCACAGGAATGAAGCTACAATGCCTAATTAATAACTTGTTTAGCGCCTTGTTAATCAACCCATCCTATAGGGACTGCATAACATAAGGCCAGATTGAATAGCCTCCTTTCCTTTCTATTAATAATTGTCCTAGATGGAGTTTGTTGGAAAATTCTACCTGTAGCTCTTTGCAGACCCTTCTCTTGTGTTTAAGACTTGTTTCACTTGAATGTTTCAGAAGAGCAAAGCAACCATCAAACTAGCCAATAGTGGACTTTTTTTTTTTCTTCTGCGAAAGTTAAGGGAAGAGGGAAAGCACAGTAGGGTAAAGTTTCTGGAATGATGCTTATGCCACTGCATACAATGACACTGTCATTGTACAAATACCCACATTCCCCAACTGTTCCAAGCAGCTCAGTTACACCCACTGATTGCTGACTGAAGATAGAGATTCTTACTGGTGACCCTAACCTGACTTAGGGAACAGACTGGAGAATAATAGCTGCAATTTTAGGATAACCCCCCAAAAAGTCCAATAAAAACAGTATACCCCTGAAAAATGTTATTACAATTTTTAGGACTAGAAAGAGAGAAGGCATGCAGTAAAATGAATGGTCATATAATTAGCTTCATGTTAGCTTCATTCACTGTCCAAAGAACACCAGCCATAGTAACTTTTGTAGTCTACTGCTAAGGACTCCATTCTGCCTTTTCAGTGTGTGAGTGAAAGAGTCAAAGTTGGGACTGGGGCTGATAATGCACAATAAATCTTGTTTATCAGCTATGTAACACTGCATCTATTACATGGAAGGAGAGAGGACAGAAGAGTAACCATAATACATTTCAGTGAAGGACAGTTACAAGCCCATCTACCTAATGACTTTCTCAGTTTCCTTTGACAATGAAAGCTGGCTTTCTTGCACCAGACAATGCACAGTAACAACTCCTTATGGAACTGGTTGGTAATGAGTTGTTTGACAGGGATTTCCCTCTCATGGTTTTAGCAAGTTATACTGTTGTTTCCATGACAGAATTTTTTTCTTAACCTACTTTCTGTAAAGAAAGATGTCACTGTGGTCCTTGGCTCCATTGCCACATATCGTAACAAAGTAGATAAGGCAGGAAGAAGAGTGATCCTTGCCTGAACAGTAGCAATCTCTTTGCAGTGCCAAAAAGTAATTGGACTTTATCCTCCATGTGGTAAAGACCAAAGAGCAATATAGATAACATAGAAATGTATAGATAGCTTGCTATTGTTGCAAGAGGATGTGATGATCTGCCAGATGAATGCTGAAAGACAGTGATCCATCAAACTGGCAGAAGTAAATAGGGAGACAAAGATGAGTAATGTGTCTCTCAAAGTTACAGTGCATTTTGGAGTTCTTAATGGTATGTCAACAGCTAGAGAATTACCCTTTGCAATCATGTGACTATCCTGTCATGAAAATACTAACAATGATGATATACAGCTTTTATAAGCTAAAATTCTGCCAAATTAATTTTCAGCCCAGAAGACATATCACTGTCATTCATTGTCATACTATTCTAATAAATTCAGATGACTTGTGTCAATAGACACTTGTTTCCTTATTCTTTAACAACGTGACATTATAATGAAAAATACATATAATTACTGTCATTTACAGCAAATATTGATGGATTTTTTAGGTCAAGCAATCAGGCCAACTACAGAGGAATGGTTGGTTAACCAATTATCACATTTTCTTAGAAATGAATGCATAAACCTCAAGATATACCACAGTTAAAGGCTATTTCACTCACTGGAAAACAACTGAAAGACATCTAGAAACATCTGGAAAAGGACGTTTCAAAAAAAAAAGTACTTCATGCAAGTCACAAGAAAATTATTATCCAAGCTAGGTCACTGACAAGAGATGTTATTAATGATCCCATTGAAATTATTAATGCATTTAACAATCACTTTGCAAACTATAATATTATATCCTGGGAGAATACTGAATCATGCTGGTTACTTGGATGAAGATCAAATAAGCTTAGGATGAAAAGATCAGAAACTCTGAGAAATTTGAGAGTGCTTTGTGATTAATAAAAATTAAATGCCAGAACTACTTGATTTGTATTAAAGTCCACAAAAGAGTGTTGACTGGATTTTATTCCACGGTTCAGAATTATACTATAACTAAGCACATCTCTGCACACACAAAATATGAACATTGATAAAATATAAGCATGAGTCTACTGCTATAGTTATATGCAAATGTGGTACAGGAATATTGCATGGAGGTGATACACAGCTGAAACCTCTCTTCAGTTCACAAAACAGACCTTAGCGTAACACTTTGGTAATACATAACTGCTAGGGCATTTGGCAGACAAGAATTTCTTGATCTTTCTGTTTACTTCCCAAGTAGTTTTATGATGAAAAGCCTGTTTCCTATCTGATCATGTAATAATAAAATACTGTATGCATACAGATTTTATATGCTATGTAACAGCATATGGTAAGACTTCCAGCCTGTTATTGTGTAACAATCATGATTAAATTGTAAAAGATCTTATTATACTGTAGACATGATTTGGGCAAGGAATAAGAATTTTTGCTATGAAATGAAAATATAATCTATATAAAAGTGGTAAATGTTTGAAACTATTCTGGCAATAAATATTTAGGGATAGTGAAACCTGCTGAGGAAATTAGTAGTGAACTAAAATGCTTTGTTTTCTCAACTTTCTTTGGTTCATGTCTCACTTCCATTCCTTTGTGACAAATCACAACATGGCTCTGAAACAAGCAATCATAAAGCAGCTTCATCTTTTCATCTGTCATTCAGAGCACTTGCAAGGTGGTGTACTCTTCCTGGTTGCAAAGGGCATGACTAGATGCTCTCCTGAAGTCTCTTCCAACCTTGAACATCCAAGTCCAGGAATCATATGCTACTGCAGATATGTTAACACATTCTGTGTTAACACATTCATGTATGAAGAGAGACATTTTTCCCTGTACCATGCTTTCCTCTTATTTTTTTCCCTTTAGGCCTTGCATCATACTTCCTGGAATCGTAACAAATCCTAACAAATTACATCCATCACACTGGAAACTTCCTCCTCTGCTGAAATGAACTTTCATTACTACTCACAGCCTTATTACCTGTCCATATATCTCTTAAATCTGACCACAGGTCTAACCCAGGTTAGGCAGGTGGTGACAGGAATATATTACTCACCAAATAGCATCCCATGAGCAGTTCACTTCCCTTTACCAAATAAGAGATATGTCTGTCAAATATTTATCACAAGGACTGCAGGTCAACAACCACCACCACCACTGACTGGAATCCTTTCCAGCAGAAATTTCATAGAAAGGCTGTACCTTGACCATTTGTCTCATCTCTCCTTCCTTTAAGTGGCCCCTCAGGCAAAAAGGAGGGGTTTTGGCGTGTGAGAATTTCATATTGCTGTTGCCTGTTGTTTAGGCAATGAATAGATCATTTCTGTCTGTAATACAAAAGAAAAAAATGTGAAATATGATTATTTAGTTCTGCTCACAAAATACATTTTAAAAACTAACAGAATAAGTTTTCATGTTGACCTTATCTATGAAGGCACCAGTGGGAACAGAGTACTGTTGAAAGAGAAAGAGCCTGTTGCAAGGAAAAAATACTATTCAGTGGTTAGTGGAACATACAGTCAAATGTGCTGTTGAACAGAGATACTACTTAAGCACATACTAATTTTCTCCACTGAAATGAGTGCTGAAGTAATACTGCAGCCCCCCCTAAAGCTCACATACAAAAGACAAAAGGTAAAACCTCAGTTCTGCAGGTATTTCCCTCCTTCATGCATATATTTTCTACTCATCCATTCTTAAATTACAATGAAAAATCAGAGATAATCATCACATTTCTGCAATGACAGAACCTGCACATGCTAAGACAGTGGCATCATTTGATATTTATGAAATGCTTCTTTATTTATGAAGCATCTGTCTAGATATCTAATTCACCCCACTGTAGTGTTTCATTACAATTCTAACATAGATGAATAATGAAAAAAATTCCTATCTGGGCTATTATAATTTGAAAATTGGATACCCTTTGATGAATCCAAACTATCACCTCACCCAGCTACTGTATGAAGGTCTTAGTACTTTGGTTTATTTTCCCGTTTCCTAATTCAGTCAGAGAGATTAAAATAGGAGAGTCAAAAGCTGGAAAAGAAACAAAATGAAACAGGACAAGGGAATGGGTGTGTGAAATGTTAGGAAGTTAAATAGCAAAAGGTTACGATTACAGTGCATAAAGAGGCCAAAAAATATTAAAAAAAATATTAAATTTAAAATATTGGACAGACAATTAAAAAAAAATAGAGAAGCAGAATAAGAATAAATAAGATGACAGCTGTGGATGCGTAGAGAGAGGGAAAGAATGGGAAAGGCCTGATCTTGTTCCGACAGAAGTCAATGGCAAAGCATTTGTTGACTTCAGTGGGAACTAGAGAGGCCCATAGTGAATGAAAATTCATTGCCATGAAGGAAAGAAAGGGAGAAGAACTGCCATTAAGAGAAGAATAAACAGGGGTAGTGAAAATAAAAATTGAGAACACTGAGACCCAAGATGACACAGTCAGAGAAGCATCCATAGCCAAGGTTGTTAAGGTGCTGAAAGCCATCAGCACATCACAGGAGTGAAGGCCTGGATGAGATGCAAAATCAAAAACCGTCCTAGCTTTAGCAATCAAAGATCCCAGGACTATCTTTGCATCACTAGTGATCCTGGAATTTTTTTTTACTAGACATCATGTCCCGTCACCTTTGCTTCACAGTAATTTAATGTAGAAACCATTGGCACAGATTGTCAGGTAAGATATAATTGACTGTACTGAATGGAGTAAGGGTAGCACCAGGAGGCTTTGAGTCATTTTATATAGCACAGGAACTGATGTCTATGGTGGGGGCAGCTCAGAGCTTTCAAACTGATGATGTTACTTTCAGTCACCAAATACGTTACCTTATTTCATCTACTCAGAAAATTTTACTGTGCATCTTGTTCTCCTTAAAGTCCTACTTTTTCATTTTCCCCCCTTCCTATCAGCAGAAAAAAAATGGACCTGAGCACATCCCAAAGCTCTCAGAAATTCAGAGACAAATAAAAGGCAACCAGTCATCATTCTTGGGGTGTGTTTCTATTTTTAGACTATGACTTTCTTAATGTTTGCCTTAGGACCAGTTAACCTACTACCCCCAAGCCTCATAATTTCTTCAGGACCTAGCAAAGATCTGTTAAACTCACCAGCAAAGTATGTGTATCCATTCCCCCCTAGTGGAAGATAAAAGCCGCCTGCTACTACCAATTACTTTGTTAGCTCAAGTGCTAAACAGCTGTGCTACACATTCCAAGAACCCAGACCCACTGATGACACACAGGAGGATCCACAACATTTTTCAGGACTGAAAGTACAGTTGGTTTTTTTAAATCTAATTTTTGTTCCTGTAATGTAATTTGCTTTGTGAAGTTGTGACGTTCCTCCCTTGTGCATATGGATATGAATACAAACAAAGATGATATGGTTCTTCCGAGTGAAGCCTTGTTTAGCGCGTGATGCTCAAGGCTGTCCAATGAATGAGGGGAGCTACCAGAGTCATGCCATCAAACATTGAGACTGGAACTTGGAGAAGGCAGAGGGATGTCCATAAGGCTAGAGAAGTTGAAGTTTCCATGGATAAAAGGATTCTGTCTCAGCTCCTGTTGAAGGTCTTAAGTGGTGCTGGAAACGTCTAATACTCTGAGATTTTCTGAATTGGACAAGGTGGCTGCTTTTAGTTTGTGGTGCAGTATGAAACCACACAGTAAGTTTGCTGAGCTCTTGCTGATGTAACTGATGTCAGTGAGACCAAAGAGGTCTCAAGATGAGCTCTGCTCTTCACTTAGACTGTTGTGCAATGTCAACTCATCTATGTCAGACTGGACACCTTATGTTCCTTCTTCTGCTATTTTACACAGAATCACAGAACAATTGTGGTTGGAAAGGACCTTGCATATCACCGAGTCCAACCACACCTACAAGAATAAAGAGCACCTTTTAGCTATACTCTGTCATAGTTCTGTGATAAAGATAATAGTCTCTACTGGACAGGACTGTCACTAAAATAAAATTATTCATATTTTTTAAATGCTATGGACAGAATGAAAGGACTAAGATAATGACAGTAGGTTTTCATGTAAATTAGAGCCAGAGACTACTTCTAATTTTGAGAATCTCCAACACCCATTTCTGTTTCTGCCCAATCTTGGAAACCCTTCATCTCCATAAGAGTCTCAATTACCTCACAGTGTAACAAGTATCTAAAATTCTGCTCTGCATATTCACAGAGAGGTATGTCACTGTAAATAGGGTTTATTTCAATATACATGCTTTCCTCAGCCTGATTTGAATCTAGAAACTCACATCTATGTCTATTAATGGGCTTACTCCCACTGGTTTCTATTAAAAACTAACTGTCCAAGAAGGTAGTGCCTCCTATTAGGTAATAGTCTAGTCAGTATGGCAATTCTCAGGGCTGTAGGAGGTATAGACTCTGTTTCCCTCTTCTTCTGAGGTGAGTCATACTCAGAGCTTCTGCACAATAGACTTTTGGAGAATATGAGGAAGGGAGGGTAGAAACACTGGTTCCTTTTGAAACTGTGCCACAACCTGGAATGATGCTGCCTATGAACTTTGTGGACAAGTTGTTAGGCTCCAGGCAACAGCAGGGCCTGATTAGAAAGCCCTGCACTCCATTGTAGGATTTTAATATTTTTAAAGGATTCCTTATTAGGAAAAAAAGAAAAATATATATTTCCTATCTTAGGCAGCAGCTGCTCACTCATTTCCTCCCTCATTCTCAACTGCATGTTCTAGCTATTACATTAAGGAATTATGGTTCATCTTGCCCTCTTTCTTGACTGTAAAAGTAAAAATTTTGGCATGGTGGAGTGGCTGTTATGTACACATTTGACTCTTCTGTCAGAGAGAGATGGATGTTAACTGAACCTGGATTCCTAACACGTCAAGTGAATGCTTAACGAGTAAACTATCGAATCACCAACATCACCCCAACCATACCATCGACTCCTGCACTGCTGCCTCCTCCTCTAGTCAAATTTGTAAATAATAATGTTCCCTGCTCTTTACTGAAAGCAAGAACATAGATGCCTCACCAAGGGTGAGGGATAGGGCTTTTTTCCAAAGCGCAAGGATGTGAGTTCCTGTACCCTTAAGATTCTTGAGCTTCCATGGTGAAAAGATTTAAACTGCACTTCTATTTTCAATAACTCTCTCTGTGTCATCCATGAACAGCAGTCTACTTGACTTGATGGTCAGTCCTCGTAGTCCTCTGAAATATCTTAAACCTCCCTTTACTTCACATACAAAGTCAGGTCACATAACATGAGGGTTCTGGAATCCAATCAAAGGTCACATATTCCTTTTGAAATAAACCTTTGGCACCAAGGCATGAGCTCCATAGAAATATTTCTGTACATAGTGCAAGTTCTATATTCAGAACAGGGTTTGGATGGCACATGATAAATAATGCATAGGGCCATATATTGAAAAATGATACTGTGAAAAACTACCAAATAAAGACTAAACTTCAAATAGCCATTAATGAGGTTGGGGCTCTGCAGGAAAAGTGGGATGTGGCTGTCTAATTAAAAGGGCTATGTAATTGAAGCTGGTATCATATTACATGTATGTACAGAGAGCAAATTTATGTTGAAACAGCAATTTCACTTTTTGCAGTTCCTTTTTTCTCAATACCCTTTAGTAAAGGGCCTTTTTTTGATGTCAGTTTAGAGAAAGAAGGAAAACTGTTCAAGGTTGACATAAGGTTAACATCCTGATGTGTAACATCTCTATATGACTACTGAGTAAGAAACAGATGACACAGGGTATGGCCTGCAGGTCTTTAGAAGCTGTCTTGCATGTCTATTTTTTTTTTTTTTTATTATTCCAATGATTCAAAACCACATAAGATGACCCATTTATTACAATTAATACACTGTGATAGGGTGTTGCACTACACTGATAATCTCATTTTACAGAGATTTCATAAGGTTTAATAAATTTATTATTTATGGTCTTGCTTTCTCATTCAAAACTTTTTTATACAAGAGAAACTTTTGGATAGTGCAAGAAACATACATGAAACACATGAAATAGATTTTGAAATCTTCCCATAAATTATTTTGAGAAGTAAACTGCAAGATGGCATACAGTGTGATTATAGCTTAAACCTTAGCACAACACTTAAACCTTTGTGCAATACTCTTACTGCCACTGCTTATGCATTTTACCCTGGTCCAGTCACCCCCCCGGCTGTCATTTTCAAATCAAGTGTCAATGATTCCCACTGGCCTTTATTAACTCTTTTTTTTTTTTTTT